>JBBYHH010072407.1:0-15549 GCA_038382905.1 Daphne laureola
AGTTTGTGTTGAGATGTTTTGGTTAAGTCTGGATGGAAGTAACAGGTAGTTCGAAGTGCAGGTGGTCCGGGCGAACCCCGGACGACGCATGCCTAATGGCAGGCGATCGCCTGAGGTTCAAAACTGGAGAAATGAAAACAGGCAGGAGCCCAGACGAGTCACAGGCGACTCCCCGCAAGGAGCGGGCGATCGCATGCGCTCCACAAAATGGAAATGGGCAGGAGCTCGGGTGACCGCCAGACGAGCGAAATGTCATGACGGGCGATCGCCTGAGCTGGAAAGAAGAACAGGGGCAGGGGTTCGGGTAACCGCCATGCCAATGGAGGGAGCTCTATGGTTGGCTTCTTTGGGTTGTGCGTGGGAGGAGCGTAAAGAGCAAAGCTCGATTGGCTCTTTTTGTGGCATGTGTCTACTATATTTGGCAAAAGAGGAATTATAGAGTGCATCGCAGGGGACTAGAGATTGGAGCAGCATTGTGGATATAGTGATTTTTACTGTACAGACTAGGAATAGAATAGATTTACAACAGATTTTTCTTAGTTTGTACTCATCCCTATTTTGCTGTTAAGTAGGGGAGTAGGGCTTGAGTGTTTTCTATTCTGTGTTTTTTAGTGCATGTTTCCCTATTACTTGCTGTTGGGCCCTTTTCTTCAGCTCTCTAAGTGTTGGTAGGCAGATTTGTGATAAATAAGAGAACATAGTGGGTGAGCTCCCCCTTCCCTAAAAAAAAAACACTTAAAGTTCATATGGTGAAAACTTGAAAAAGACAAGATTGAGTGTGAGATCATGCATTATGTGTGGTCGAATTGCATCTCTTTAATGAAGTTATGATGTTATTGTGTTTATGAACTTTACTCGATTTTTTTTTTGTAGTTTATTAGACGTTATTACGTTATTTAAGATTTAATTGGATGGCAAGAAATAAAATGTTTTGATTAAAATTTAACTAGTTGGGTTTTTGATAGAATCGGATAAAACTGATTTGCTCGGAATAAAATGTTATAATTTAATTCAATCGAACCGAATTGCAATATTTGAGTTTGTGTTTATTCAATTTCTACATTCTATTCAACCAGTTCACTTCGTGACTGGAAACTGATCAATCCAATTCAATTTTATCCAAAGAAATCAAATGCTCACCTCTAGCTCGAGCACATAGCTCGAATATGTGACTTTTACTTCTTTTTTAGCAAAGCTACGTGATATTATTTCATACAAAATAATACAAGTTAATAGAGTACGTAACCAAAGAAGAAGAGTTACTACGGGTCGGACAAACAAAACCAAAACTTATAGCCAGAAAATTACAGAGGAAATAATCACCTAAACATATGAGCCTACAATCTGTAGACCATAAGGAACATGTCTTCAGAGCAAATAACAATCTTCTAACAAAATCGAAAGGCTTGAGAGCAACAAATGTTGTCATGGCAAGATTATATATAGAGATCCGCGAATGCATAGAAATGTCACACATTGACCTCTCAATTGCATACTACTATAAGTTCTTAATCAGCCACCGGCCCATAAGTGTTCTTGGGATGTCGTCTGTTCATAAGTTAAAAGACTATCACCTTAGGGGGTATTTGATTCGCAGATTCTAAGAATCCATGGAATGTGAAAATATAGAAAGTGTTAATGATAGAGAGTATAAATATATACTCTTACAGTATTGTGTTTGGTTCAAGGATTCTAATAATATGGATTGTACATGAACTATTTTGTAACTTTAAAAAAAAAATATAGACTAATCATGGAATTTTATAGGGACCATTTTGTAAAAATTATAAAAGTTCAAGGATTAAATACGTAATTTTTAGGGACTAATTTGTAAAAAAATCAGAAGTTCAGGAACCAAATATGTAATTTTTATTGATTATTTGTAAAATTTTTAAAAGTTAAAGGATTAAATGTGTCAAAATATAAAATTTGAAGGCTTTGTTGTAATTTTTTAAATATAATAATTCTATGGATGCTAATAATACCTTACTTATAGATGATATTCTGAATCCAAGAATTTATAAAGGATGAGGAATCCTAGAATTCTTAGAATAATGGAGAATTATTTTCCAAAATGAACCAAACACAGTATTTTATGAATGAAAGAGATTTTGAGAATCCATACCATATTCCTAAAATCCTTAAACCAAACACCCCTTTAAACCCGATTCCATCAAAGAATGAAGCCCAACAAGATTTAAATAATTCTCTTGTTAATCTGTTAATCGATCAATTTAACTTTCATATTTAGATGTTCAATACTTGATTCAAATTTTAATAAAGAAAAATATTGAAACCAATCACAAAAAACCATATATTTCAAAAATATATGTTGTAAATTATAATACATATGAATTATTTATCTTAAAATATCTGAACATTTATGAAAAGATTATAAATTATATACTCTAAAACAAATGGACCAATTATTGACAGAAAGACGGAGTAAGATTTTATTTCCTTCATTCACTTGGTGAATTTATTTGATGCATGAAGAAAACGAGTGTCAATGAAGTTTCCTACGTTAATCCCATCCCAGGAATTTACTTGGGAATAACGATTGAAGTTGGAAATGTTATCCTGGAGAAGCTTTTACCGTTGAAAGTTTGAATCAACATTCACAGCCGCTTAAAAATTAGTAATTCGATCTCTAACACTCGAACGCTATTCCGATACGAAATATAAGTTAAGAGTTAAAGCTTGTATTACAACATCTCCCTCTATAAATAAGCGTGAGAAAAACGTTAGTACATTCATAAAATGTGTAAATTACCTATACGGATACAAAGCCTTGCTTGCAACTCTGGATAACGGCTGAAACAAGAGTTCTACTCAACGGCAGATGACAGTGATAAGCTGTGCTTCTTTGAGCTACGAGCATCAAGCCAGTCGTTAATGTCACTGAGCACCGTAAATATTCTCTCATCAGGTTCGCCTTCAAGAATGCAGTGATATCCATTCTCATATAGCTTCAGAGTTTTATCCGCGCTCGAGGCTGTCTCGTAGAGGAATTTGCTCACTGATGGGTCTGTCACTTTATCTGCAGCTCCATGCAGAATCAATAATGGAGATGAAACCTGTGGTAAAATGAAACCGTCTCAACATTTCTGGTTCATATCAAGTGACAATGACAGATACATAATCTCCCCAACATGCATGCAACTGGTCAGCAAAAAGAGGTTTACTGATACACTCACCTTGTCTGCTTGCATCTCAATGTTGGAGGCAGCTTTCAGAAGTTCCATTGCAGTTCGCAGTCGTGTACGACTCTTGTAACAGATGACATTGTAGACAGCCTATAGAAGAAGGTAGAAAGAGGGCATCATTTAGGCTAATTGAATGAAGTCTGCAAATGATCCCTACAGCATGTAATCATTTGACTGTTGCAAATGATACGTAGAGTATGTAATCACTAGTACATTTTTCTTTTAATCATTTACTGATAAAGATTAAGCCAATAGATCTCTAAATGTCTAAACGAAATGCGACCATCTCCTAATAACACGATCACCTGGATAGGGAATAGGATGGACTTACCAGTTCCCTTTTCTTGGGGTCTCTAAATGCCAACTCAGCCAAATCTTTCTGCGGCACAAGCTTTGCTGTTGGCAGAACATTGGATAAAAGAGACAGCACTTTGAAAATTGCTGCTGGAGGAATCAAATCTTCTGAAATCTTGGCAGCAACAGATGGTTAGAAATTTTAATTATTTGAACAACCCATAACTGTAATCATATATACTTTTGCTTTCTGCCAAGTGTTAAAATACTAGCTGAATTGGTCTAAATGCAATATGGGTTTCTTGCCGATAAAAGTTAATGCAAAATAGTTAAGAGATTGTTATCTAAATGCCTAAAAATGCTAACAATCTTCTTCATCAGAAAACAAAAGGTGACTAAAACAGATTTTCACTCTGTAAGCTTTATGTTTTATGATAAGGTGTAAAGCAATGCAGAAAATCCATTCAAAGAATATAAAACATAACTAGAGTTCATAAAAAATGTAATGATGAAGAACAATTCCTCAAAAGGTCACAGACAATTCCTAATGCCCAGTGACACCATGCACAGGCTGACAGGTATCAGAACATCTTCTAAAATGGCAAAGATACGTAGCTTCTTTCGAAAATAAAGACCTTAAGAAAAGAAAAAAAAAATCCTGCAGGTGTGATAATCATTTTCTGAGTTTTCTTAATAAAGCGTTTTCAACTATGTCACATGTTGATTATGCCAGCCCAATGCATTAACCAAATATCATAAAAAAATTCCACGATACAGATAGGTAATGCTGGCTTTCAACACTGAAAATACATAACAAAATCTCATACGAGTTAGCAGTAGTCATTTTCTCTGAGAAACAATTAATTGCATGGTTTTGCGATTTACCACGGGTTAGACGGGGCAATCAAATCAAGTAAGGCTGCAATATAATGGAGTATGAACATAACCTTAATGGCTAGCTTTCTGAGTTCAAAATAGTGCAAGGGACAGAACCTCTATGCCTAACTTCCTAACAGTGGCACTCTAACAGAAATAACCTTAATAACATCAGTACAAGGGATAAAGATGTCTTACTCTGCACATTGGCGCCACAAGGACCATTCCATCCCATTCCCACAGATTCTTTAAATGCACTTTGAGGGCAACTGCTCCGCCCATGGACTGCCCCAACAAGTAACAGGGCAATCCTCTTAAGTTAGGTTGTCCTGAAAGTATGCAGAGAAAATTAGAATTGCTTAATAGACTATAGACTTTGGCTTTCCAATGCAAGTTTATCATGCTACAAGGCAGAGAAGTGACCATCAGAGGATACTAAATTTTCAAATTTACCTCTGATTTTTGTATACTGCTCAATGACGTTGTCAGCTAATTCATCAAAACTGTGGACATAACCATGCAATCCATCAGATATACCAAATCCCGGATGATCAATAGCATAAACACAATACCCAGACGCAGCAATGAACCTTGCAATACCTGTAACCACAGTAATCAAACTCCAAAACAATAATATAGGCTTTAAGAGTGGCAAAAACTTTCGACTTTGTTCTGGAATGAAAGACAGTAGTATTAACAAATAGACCTTCAAAGAAGAAAGTGCAAGTATCACCATATCCATGGCAGAAAAACACAGCACCTTAACAGTAGCTACCTGTTCTGGCTTCCAACTCTTATAGAAAATCCTCAGACCTCTTGAATTCCTTTCATACCACTGCAAGAGAATAAAAAAATAAAATAAAAAATTAAGGGTCAAACAAGAGAAACTATTGACCTCATTTGTCGTGACATTAGGAAGAGTCATCTGTTGCAAATTAACGCAAATAATTTTCAGAAATTATTCGTAAGAAATAAAACAGAGAGAAGAAAGGACAAGCCTAAAAAGTAAGCCGAAACGATCAAAAGGGGAAACGTAACAGTTAACCTTAAATAAGCAATGATCGAGATGGAGCTGAATGTCCGCGAAAGCCGATCGGAGGTTCCAGCGAGTAGAGGCGTGATCCGGATTCTGCGCGGCCATCGCATTCAACTCCTCATTCACTCCTTCAATTCTCTGTACGGCCATAACCGGTAGGCGAATATTCCGTTGAACATGACATGAATAGTCTCCTCCTCTTTCGGGCTTTAAGACAGGTTGTCGGACGGAGAGCAGAACCGGAGCTCCGAAGTTGGAAAGGCGGAGAAATGAAGGTGCCGGGAAGGAGTTGGCAGAGAGGGAGGCGTCTATCGTTGATCGTTGAATGTGGAAAGCTTTTGCCACCCTATGTTACAAGATGTCAGTTTCCCCTTAAAATCACCACTAGATGAACCAACAACTAGTACTACCACTGCCACTATTACTGCACAGTTCACTGGTTAAGATACTGTAATACAAGGACATTTACAAAGCTTAAAGCCCAGCAACAGCAGCATAAGTTCACTAAAAACTAGCATTTTTACTTTCATATTTGCATCATCTCAATACACATCCCTGACCTACTGAAATAACCCAGCAGCCTATTTAAACTCTTCAATCCTTCAAACCTTCTATGCTTCTCTTTTAAGCTTTAACATGGACAATATGCACTACTTAAAAATGATGCAAGTAATGTAATTCACCAGAACTATGTCTTCAAGGTAATGTATGTAATTTCTAGAAATTCTTTTGCTTATTGATTGTATAAAAGACACCATCTTTTCATCAAGAATAAAACCTCCAGGATCTTGTTAGCAAGTTGGTACATACGTTTAAACCAAATAAAAATTACTAGTAAAAAGAGGTTCTGACCATGCTAGAGTATCTTATCATGAATACGTTCATCCACTCAAGGTGTAAAACCAACAGTAGGTTCTCTAGATTATTAGACATACACCGGTATCAGTAGATTAATTGGCCTATCAACCCTTCGACACTCATACATGTATGCATATATATGCATTAGGCCTTTAAGGTCTTTCTTCCACAACATCATAAATTATCACATACATCTTAACTAATTATAATCATTTCCAATAACAGTACTGTTTAACTTATATACCAATAATTCATGAAGCTAAACCATCAAATCTACTCTAGGTAGTTTCGACCATCACATGATTATTCAGAATTTCTACCATTCCCTTGAGCCAACATACTTAATAAAGAATCATTCATAATTATGGAAAAGAGTTTAACTTCAGTAATTGAACCAATTCTCACAAAATAGCGGATTGGGGGTTTTATCAATTTCTCAGTATTTCTTTCAGTTTATACAAATATAGCAAAGAATCCCTTACTTTAATCTCCTGGAGGCTGAATTCCTTCACTGAAGCAAACCCCTAGCAGCTTGAGAGAATGGAAATAAGGCTCCTTACTCTGTTCTTCATGACAGTTCCGCCAGCCCGAGCCATCGATGTCTCTGTCTCCCTTTCTCATTCACGCTCCGGAATCGATGAGTCATTCCCAGCCTAGCTCTCGCCCGGTGCTTCACCGGTGATTCCAAAAGCAGTTGGTTGGCGCATCACCCGTATTCATCGATCACCGTCCTCACATTCTAACCGAGAGATGAAGGAGAAAACCAAAAGATCAGATCCTTACCTCCAGCTCTTCTCATCACCGGCCAAACCCCTCTATCGCCGGCACCTAGTCTGGTATTTTTAAGGTGAATTGCAGCATGGAATGAATGGTAGTGTTAGTAAATGAGTTTGGGTGGGTGATGGTAAAAAGATGAGTCATGGAAAATGAGTACCGTTGAAAGCGGAGCTGGTCTTCAGCCTGGCGTCGTCGATGTGTAGAGATGGTGGAGGGAGAGCGAGTCAAACAACGAGAGACGAAGACTCTAACTCTGGATCCAAGAGACGATCCAAAAGATGAAGGGAGTTGCGCTCCTTGATGCGATCTCGTTTGCTGCTGTGAGAAGACGAGTACAATTGAGTTTCTGAATAACTCACCGTGAAAAAGAAAATTCCCTTCTCCCACGATTCACTCACTTGAGGTTCGAATCAGTTGGGTGAAAAACTTTTTTATTCACCATGAAAAAATTGGAGTGAAAAACTCATTTATTCATCTAAAAATTTACAACTTTGAAACCCCCTAATAAGTTAGTAGCCGAAGTTATCCGGGCAAAAGAATGTTAGCCAACGGTTGTGTGTAATCAAGAGATGATCTAATCAGAAGTTGGCACGCGCACGCAATGACGACGGCATGTAGACAACACTATTACCCGGATAATAGGAGAAAATCAATCTTGGCCCAACGTGGTAAAGTGTGATATCTACCAAAATGCCACTGAGCGATCCCCTATAAATACTAGCCTCATTTACTCCGGTTGGTAAGCATTCACTCCCGCTCAAAACCTCTCTACTTTCTCAACTTCTCTTATCTGACTTGAGCGTCGGAGTTGTTCCCCGGGACATAACTCCTGGGTGTTTTGTAGGTTTCCGATGATCATTCCGGTGACAACTCAAACCAACCACATGGACCATAACTTTGGTCAAGTCATGAGCAGCACCGGCAGTTCTACATCCTCCGGTCTCCAATGAAACTCCACCTCCACCATGATGAGCAACTCGGACACAACCCCAGTCCAGCCTCGCTATCATATGACGCCGTCTGTGGCTCCAACGAGCAACCTTCAGATCTGGATGGTTAACACCCGAGCCAACTCCCAACCCACAGCATCGGCCCAGCCGAACTCCAAGCAAAACAACGGTAGTAGGGGCAACAATGCCCAAAAGAAAACTACCAAGAGCACTGCTTCTAGCAAGCCCATCACCATAGACTTCATGCGTCAATTCCGGGAAACAGTCATGGCAGATATAGCCCGCACAATGGCGAACAAGGTCATTGTCGTGTTTTATCAATGTTGATCAGCATGATTATTTGTTTCGATCGACATCCCCATAATAAATATTGATTAGTGATCAACATTGATTTACATGGTGATCAAAATCTTATTACACCTGATCAACATTGAAAAAAAAACATATCAACATAACTCAAAGCAGATTAACATGACTACCTATTTAGATCATCATTATTTTCTCCAGATTTCTTAAGTCAGAAAACTTTCAATTTTTTATCTTTTGCAAGTTTGGTAGTTCTGGAGTTTCATCGCGGGCAAATTCTAGTGTTGTTTATGTTGCTGAGTTGGGCTGGTTTAGTTTTCGGAAGCAGATATGAAGTCACGACGGAATACAAAAACGCGTCATTAGAAGTGACAGTGGCCTATGATGGTGACGGTGGTTTTGTTTGTTGAGTTGCTACATGCCTGGAGGTGGTTTCAGAGCTGGAGTTGGGGCTGGAAGCTTTGACAAAACAACGCGGTGAGATCACCTGACGTTGAAATCGGTAACAGATGAAGCGTTGCCATAAAATGTAATAATAATTACATTTTATGCGTAGACAGTGTGCAATGCGCACTCAATAACTACTCTTAGAAATTATTCATTAAAAAAGACCATCACAAACTAAAAGTATATTGACTTTGATTCAATGGCAGGCGGTTCTCGACCGAAGAACAACTTAAACAAGGACAAAACCCTAGATAAACTACTAATTTGATCTAAGTAGTAGTGCGCTTGAAACATTCTAAACGCAAAACTAAGAAACCTAAGGTGTAAAAAGAAAAACCGAACTATAGCACAATAAAGAGTTTACATAAAATAGATAGAACACAATAAGTAAGTAAAATAACAATGAATTTAACAATGAAACTAAGAGAGGACAACTAAGTACAAGAAGAGCTGACCGTGAAACTCCATAAAGAACGCCTAGGGACTTGAAGCAGGCCTCGTACCATAGCATACATGATCAAAATCAATGGTAACCAACCTCCACCAAAACCGTTTCTTATGAGCTTATCTCTACCTGAACCGTACACAAAGACCTGTAAAGGAGAACACAAACCAATGCCACAACCGCACAACAAACGTCCTAAAAACCAGCGACAAAACTGAATCACAAACCATCATATATGAGTCAATTCACACCTACAAGTGAATAGGGAGACTCCAAACATCATCCGCCCAGAGAAAAAGATCTCAGTGCTTGTTCCTGAATCCTGCTCCTCTAGCTCGTTCTTGGTAGGACCAGTACCAGTACGGGCCCTCTGTCGGCCTTATCCCATGCCACCACATCCAAGACACGAAACCAACCAAATCAATCTCACCAACTAAAAAAATCCAAATTTCCAAACGAATCAGCGTAAGTGAAAAAACCATAACAGAGACAGATCAGTTGCAACTCCACTCTGAATCCCCGATAATGAAGCCCAAAGGATGGCAGAGACCAAAACCCCACCGATAGAGCAGTCAATGATCTCCAGAAACACCCACGTCCATGGCGGGGTCCCACTACGAAGAGCCCAACAACTGAATTCAGAAACATCAGCTTATTATCGATGTGTCGACAAGACATGAGGTTTCAACGACCGACGGGCTCAGCAGACAAGGATGAAGAAAAACCAACGATCTTGGCGATGGTGCAAGCCCATTGCAGGTGTCAGAATCGTGAATGCGGGCAACCCCACAGGAAAATCAGAATCGCTAGCAGCGGCGTAGCAGATCAAGCGTCGCTCGACAGCATCGAAGCAAACCAAACATCGGGAGACGACACCAGCCCTCGTCGAAAGCAGTCGACAACACCAATGAAGGGTCATGATCGAGTCGCGGCTTCGACATGGCACGGAGAACGAGCGCCGTCGATTACAGAGATGCGATAGACGCTAGCGCCGCATCCCCCCGAGTCAACAACCAGCGATTCGCACTGAAACCCAGGAAAAGCCTCAACCAGCGAGGAACCATCCACATCAGAGCGGCACAGAGAGTGAAACTGGGGACTCCTAACACCTAGTGCCAATGACAGGTAGCGGTGGCGCTCAAACCTAAAGGAAACTCTAGAAGTCGAGAGAGAGCACATGTTTTTTCTCCCTTATACTACATCCATTCCGCACATCAAATCTTTAATTTGGAGGTACGTTCAAAATATAAGAACCTATTTGAGAATAATTATTTCAATTAGTTGTAGTGTTTAGATATTTTTATAATGATTGAGATCAAATAACTACAACTAAATATAAAAATCATACATAGATAGTTTTTACAAAACACAACTACTTAGAAAAAGTGATTGTCAAATGCACATTTGAAAATTATTACCTCTATTCCAAATAATTTGTCCCATTTCTTTTATAAATTATAAAGAAAATGGAAACTTTCAAATACTCACTTTAAGATTTACCATAATCTACAATTTATCCTCTTAATTTTTAGATACCTGCAAAAAAATCCCTTTAAGTTATAATGAAACCTACAAATATCCCCTTAACCATTAATGTCGTAAGTTGATCGTTAAATTAATAAATTTAATTATTTTCTTAATCTTTGATTTATTAAAATATAACAAATTTTGCCCCATATTAACTTTTCTTTCCAACTCTATCACCTCCCTCTCTCCCCCAAGCCTCGACTTTTTCTTCTATCCGAGACCCTTTTAACCATCGCCCTTCAGCCTTTGCCACCGTCATCGCCGCCTCAACCCTGCCATCGTTGAAGGCCAATTACCCTTATCCTCACTTGTACCATCGATCCTCACCCAGATCTCCGTCTGTACTCGATCCTACCGCCAAGCTTCAATTTCACCCTCCTTTCCCTTCCTCCAACCCACCCCACCATCACTGCTCCGGGGCACCTACAACCACCGCACCGCCAAAGTTGTTGATGATCGGCCCAAACGGCGATGCCGATCAACGGTCGAGTCCCTCCATAACTGGGATATGGTGGTGGTGCTCCGCGTCAGATCCAATTGCGGACACCAAATCGACGCTGCATCGATCTCAAGACATGCTTCATGATTGACAGAGATTGGGAAAGCATTCAAGACGCTGAATAAGCTGATGTGGCTTCTGCTGCTAGGGACATCCCTAAACTAGATCGGGTGGTTCCCATTCCTGCTGTTCAAAGATGGTTGATTGTGACGGCGGGGTAGGTTGGAGATGGGTGGGCTTGCTTGTAAAGGGTAACTTAGGAGGTAGGAAGGGGTGAGACTGTAAGGAGTAAAATATTTAAGGTGAAACAAATATAAAAAAACTCCTGAAGGGTTATTAGAGTTGTTAAACCCATAATTTGAAAGAAGTTTTAACATGGTTAACTCTATAGAGGGTAAGTGTAGGTTTTTCCTACATCTAAGGTATTTTTTTTTTTTTTTTTGCAGTCAAACGGAAAGTTATAGTAAACCTCACCGGGTATTTGTAAATCATCCTAAAAAAAAGCGTACAAGAATTTGATATGGAGGAACAGTCTTCTACGGTCACTAAATAACGCCACGGATATATGCAATGTCTATAGTTGAGCGAAGCAACCTTTATTCATTAAAATTGTATTTGTTTATTGATATACATTTTGTAATTAATGAAAATGATCTATTTATTAAAAATAATACTTTTTTAATTTTTAAAATTATTTTTAATTTAAAATTTTATAAAAAAACAAAATCTATTAAAATATTTTGTAAAATATATATTTTTAAATTTTAAGTATTCTTTTATATATAAAGAATTTTTAAAGAATTTTTAAATAATTTATTTTTTATAAAAATTTGAATTAAATATAATATTAAAAATTAAAAAAGTACAACTAATAAGTGATGGAAAGAGTAATATTAATAATAAGAGAGAGAGAGAAAGTGGGATAAAAGAGTATTTGATATGATAAAGTTGGAGTATTTGACATATCATAGCCATTCATTTGGACCCAACTTATGAAAGTATCTTTTGAGGAGGAGAAAATAGGCCAAATACATATTACTCCCTTAATTATTTTGATCCGTTCACTTTTGATCTTGAATTATATATTGTTCTAACTCAGTTCTTGAATCATGTAATATTCGACATTTTAATCCTCTCACTCAGAAACTCCTCCCGTGTGAGATTAATAGTGTCAAATTATTGACGGACTAGGTCTTATTTGTATGTATTTAAAGAATTTAGGACATGATATAACAAAAAATACTCTCTCCGTCTCTTTTTAATAGTTACGTTTTGACTTTTGATATTTTGTTTGACTCAATTTTTTACTTAGAAGAATTTTTTAAAAAATTTTGAAAAAAATATTTTTAGAAACTAGATACATTGATTTACCTTGTACATCTAAATAACTGGACATTGTATATCAAAATCTAGAAGATTTTTTTATAGATTAGAGGCTGGAAAAGAAACGTAACTATTAAAAGGGGACGGAGGGAGTATGAAAAATGGTTATTGTAAAAACACATGAAAATAAGGGCTAAAGCCAAGTTTAGGGCCAACCCTAACCTCAGTCTCAGGAGCACTTCCACCGACCGCACCTCTGTTGTCTATGAGGGCTCTAGTTTCACCTGGCTCCAGACCTTCCACCATTGTCGTCGCCTCGCCTCTGCTCTCCGCTACCTCAACCTCTGCGACACGATGTCTTCTTCGTCCCCACCCCTATTTTTCCCTGCCATGTACGAAATGCACTTCTCCGTCCAGATGGTTGGCGCCGTCCTCAACACCATCAACATCCACTTGGACGCCCATGCTATCAGGACCATCCACCACCACTCCCGTGCTAAAATCTTCTTTATCGTTTGAAAATTCATCCAGTTCTCCAGTGATGCTCTGTCTCTCCTCGAGGCAGAGGCATACAAAATTGCATTAAAAAGAGTTTTCCCAGCTCTATACGAGGAAGAGCTGGGAAGAGTAGTTACAGATAAGGGGGGATTAGTTACCGAATGATGGGAGAAACATGGGGAATAAGGGGGGCAAGCAGTTACAAGTTTGTTATTGCTCCTAAGAGGTTGATTAACCAATCAGAGCAAGAGATAAAGAACTTTTTCCACCTGCTTGACAACCAAAAGAAAGAGAGGAACTGCACTGCAGATAGGTTCAAAGGTTGTTTCTGCAGCGGAGGTTGGGGAGCAAAAACTGTGTCATTTCTGTCTCTCCAAATGCACCAAGTTATGATTGATTTGATTGCAATCCATGCTTTATTTTGATTCCTGGAGAGATTGGAGTTGAATGTTGTTGAAAGAGCATCAGTTGAGTCCACTCCTAGAAACGGGCCAAGATCGCATCACATGTGTACCGAATACCATAAATTTCCTGCCGAAGGACACCCTACAAGGCAGTGGGAGAGGGATTCTGTAGCGTTACAGCCATGCGGATAGTCCAGGTTCTACAAAGAAACTCCGCGGCAGGATAATTGAAGAAGAGTTGGGAGTCTGTCAAGCGTAGCTCTCCAGCGGAAGACGTTGATTTTCTTTGGAATGTGAGAGATGCAAGTTATCGGCTGGTTTGAGTACGGGCAGATCAATGTAGCTTCATCAATGATTTTTTATAGTTTTGCAACTGAGAAGTTATTCTTGTCATTCAAATTCCAACTCCAACAATCTGTTGTGTTTTCTTTCAGAATTGCAACCTGTAAAATATTTGTTAGTTCTTCAAATTCTCCTATTTCTCTTCCCCTGGGAGTTCTTCGCCATTTCCACTCCCACCTCTATCCATCCAAGCTCCAAAATCTTCTATCCGACACCCGACAATCCGAAATTGATTCTAAGTTTGCTAACCTAGGGAAATTTTTTTTAAGAGCTGAATCACCAACCCACGTGTCCTCCCAGAACAGGGTGTCCCTCCCATCACCTAATATTTTGCGAAAAGAATTTGAGAACTCCACTCCTGCTTCATCAATAAGTTTTCCTGTTTTTAAGATTCTACCCCACACTCCTCCTATCTTTAAATAATCATCACCCTCCCACCCTCCATTTTTGTCGTACAATTCTCTAATCACTTCCGCCCAAAGTGTCTTATTCTCTCGACGAAACCTCCATTTCCATTTCCCAATTAAACCCCAATTTTTTGCTTTTAAACTACCCACCCCAAGCCCTCCATGATCAAAGTCAGAAAGAATTGTATCCCAGTTTGCCCAACAAATCCCTTTCCCCTCTCTTTTGAAACCCCAAAAGAATTTTGATCTCAAGGTGTCAAGTGTTTGGGTTACCTCTACTGGGGCGCGGAATAGAGTGAAGAAGAACAATGGTAAACTTCCCAGAACTGAACGCAACAGAGTTAGACGGCCACCAACTGAAGTGAGATTGGATTTCCAGATTGACAGCTTTGACTTGAACTTTTCTATTACCGGTTTCCAATGTGTTTTTTGAGACATATTAGCTTCGACTGGAAGGCCCAAGTAGTTGAAAGGGAGTCTCCCAGCTTGACATCCGATGTTCGATGCAATGAAGTTGATGTTGGCAGTGGATGTTCCAATTCTAAAGATAGTGCTCTTTGTTAAGTTGATCTTTAGGCCTGAGACTTGAGCAAAACACTTGAGCACCCTGATTATATTTTCCATGTTTGTTCGATCCCAGGGGCCGAAAAAAATTGTATCATCCGCATAATGAAGGTGAGAGATTTTTACTCCGAAATCCTTGAAGCTGAAGCCCTGTATGAGATCTTTGTCACTTGCTTCTTGAAACATAATATGCATAGCCTCTGTGGCGATCAAGAAGAGGAACGGTGAGAGGGGATCGCCTTGTCGTAATCCCCTTTCCATGATGAGTTCCTTTGAGGGGCTGCTATTAACTAGTACTGAAATCGATGCAAAGTGTAGGCAGCTGTTAATCCATCGAATCCATTTTTCTCCGAACCCCATCTAATTCATTGTGTTTAGGAGGAAGTCCCAGTTTACCGAATCAAAAGGTTTCTCGAAGTCCACTTTCAAAATCATGGTCTTCTTTTTGCTCTTCTTAGAACTTTGTATGATCTCATATGCAGTCAGAACTCCGTCTAGTATTTGACGTCCCTCGATGAATCCGGATTTGACGTTGCTGATTACACTTGGGATCACTTTCTTTAACCTCTCTGCCAGGACCTTTGCTAGAATTTTGTATTGGCAACCGATGAGGCTAATGGGGCGGTATTCTGTAAGGTTGGTAGGATTTGTTGTTTTGGGGATTAGAACCAGGAAGGAAGAGTTGCACCCGCGGCCTAAAGTACTAGTGGCTTCGAAGAATTTCATGAATCTGACCACATCCGGCTCAATGATGTTCCAGTGCTTCTTGAGAAGGTTGAACGATATGCCA
>JBBYHH010072517.1:0-15549 GCA_038382905.1 Daphne laureola
AAACAAATTATCCTCATGGAATTCGAAGAACATATCTGCTGGAGGTCGTCTAACCCTCTAAAATTGGTTTTGTCGGTTTTTCCCTTGTTCTTCTTCTCTCTGTTTTGCGTCCTGTGAGTGTACTAAAAAACCTAGAAAAAATTAGAGCAAAATTCTTCTGTGGGGGGGATTCGGAAAAAAATGGAATTCACTAGATCGCGTGGGAAACTATCCTAGGTAGTGAGGAGGAGGGAGGTCTTAGGGTGGGTAGTCTGAAATAAAAAAATTGGGCTTTCTTAGGAAAATGGTGATGGAGGTTCCAGGCGGAGGGTAATGCTTTGTGGGTAAAGGCCATTAAGGCTATTCATGGTGAGGATGGAGGGATCTTTAGAATAAGATCAGGGGGGACCTTTTCCTAGAGTTTGGGGAGATATATTAAAGGTAGGAAATGCC
The DNA here is from genome assembly GCA_038382905.1 of Daphne laureola. Lineage (NCBI taxonomy): Eukaryota > Viridiplantae > Streptophyta > Magnoliopsida > Malvales > Thymelaeaceae > Daphne > Daphne laureola. Next base: position 433 of record JBBYHH010072517.1, read on the forward strand.
TTAACCAATCACGGGGTAGACTTCAGAAACTCTTTCTCAAAAGTAGTGGGAAACAGGAAACACACTACCTTTTGGAAGGACAAATGGATCAGGAACCACATCTTACAATCTCTTTTCCATAGAGTGGAGCGACTTGAGCGTGATATTGACTGTTTGGTGGTAGAGATAGGGGTTTGGGTAGAAGGAGTTTGGAAGTGGAGTTGGTCGTGGAGGAGAGAACCAAGAGGGAGGGAACTGGGGGAGTACTCGGAACTAACAGATCTTCTACTCAATGTCTCCTTAAATGCAGGTTCTATCGACTCTTGGAGCTGGAACTTAGACTAAACTAGAAAAGTCACCATCGGGAAGCTAGCTCAGCTCCTGGATGAAGCAATCCTGACACACCACAACCCGCACACTGCATTTCTTGGTGCCCATGGACTCCAAAAAAAGTGTTGATCTGCTGTTGGCACGTGATCTCTAACTGACTACCGGCTTTCATCTAACTCACAAAAAGAGGAGTACCCACTCAACCTTCTGCCTATCCGCGGTGTCTAACAACTATGGAGACCCTGGAACATACCCTACTTTGTTACCCCTACACTGAAGAGGTTTGGAAGCGGATCCACATGTGGTGTCAACCCGACCCCGCCACGACAGCCTCTACTCCCGAGTTGCTGCAAGTCATCCACAAGGTAGGATGGTCAAGACAACAATCACAAGGTTGGCTTGTCGTCCGCTACATAACAACTTGGAGCCTCTAGAAAGAAAGAAACAACATAGTGCACAACGGCATACCCAACTCCTTCTTAGACACCGTCGACACTACCCAACTAACCTGGAGCGATTGGGTCATTTTCCCTTTGGGGGCAATTGCTAACTGTTCTTAGAACCTATACTCCGTCCCTGACCCAATCCACACACATTGTTTCTTTCTTCTTTTCCCTTTTAAGTGTACTTTGTAATCTGTTTTAAGCTCTCCTCTCCTCCTCGGAGAGGATAGCTCGTTTTAATGATTAATTCTCTTGCTTCTAAAAAAAATATAGTAAAACCAACCCGGGCAAAAAAGTAGGAAGTCAAGCTGGAAAGTAGAGTTATGTATTAGAGGCTTAGAACTGCGAGATGGTTTATTGTTATTGGTCCAATAGTCACTCTAGATGAAGAGTAATATTGACATCCTTGCTTAGTATATATAGATAATAGTCCACTACCATCCTACCCTCCAACAAGAATTAACTTATTACATATAGATTAGTCATAGAACAAATCACAAACACATACCCCACTCGATAGAAATAAACCAATAGTATTACAATTCCCAAACTAGCTAGCTAGCGAAACTTCATTTTTATTGATGAGAAATTGATTATACATTAATTACCATAACATCATCATACGTTGTGGATCTTGGGAGTGAAGTAAATTGTTGGGAAGAGCTTCAGAGGCTTGGCTCGAGGAACAACCAATCCAGGCCGTTCACACATATCAATTTTCTCTTCTTTGACTTTCCAATCGAAGCATTGGATCATAGCAGTAACAGTGGTGGTGAGATCCTGCATGGTCATGATAGCCGGGCAGATCCGCCTACCTGTTCCGAAGGGAATTAGTTCGTAATGGTGCCCCTTAAGATCAATAGGACCCAACTCCCCGTTTTTTGTCAGAAAACGAGTGGGCGTGAACTCGGATGGGTTAGTCCATATCTTAGGCTCTCGTCCGATAGCCCACATGTTCACGAAAACGGATGCGTTCGCAGGGATAGTATACCCATTGATCTGACACTCATTGATTGTTTTTCTGAAGAACATCGGGATAGGTGGGTGGAGTTGGAAAGTTTCCCGGATAACAGCTTGGATATATGGGAGGCGCTCCATGTCTGATTCCTCCACAAGCCTAGAGTTCCCCATAACCTCATCAACTTCTTTCCGTGCTCTCACCATCGTCTCCGGATGGGTAATGAGCTCCACCATTACATTGTCCATTGTAATAGCTGTTGTGTCTATCCCCGCAAAGGATAAATCCTGCATATATATATATGTAACATAGTACATGTTCAATCATTTATACTTGTGAATAACAATAATTTACTTCATCCCTTAGATTACATGTATTGTACAATTTTTATCTCCTACATTTCAATGTGAAAATCGCAGATAGTTATATGAAATGAAAAGCTGATATATATATATATATATATATATATATAGCAAAGCCAAGATTTAAACATAGGGCTGACAGAAAAAATATCGGTCAGTATCGGTCCCTCCGTCTCTATTTAATACATTAGATATAATTTATACATAAAATTTAAATTAATCTCTTAATTTATAAAAATATATACTATATATCCCATTTTTTAAAAAATATTAGAGATGACGGTCACCTTAATCACAACATAGCTCAGCTACTATATATATATAATTGAACGTCAGAATATATATATTCTGACGTGACTCCAAATTGTTTTTGTGGTATATATACTGGTAAATTATGAAAGAAGCTTACGAGTGGAATAAAAGGTGTTGGATCTGATGTTTGTAAGCTAAGCAAGAGCATGTGAAAGGCTATACTTATTTTAATAATTATTTAGTTTAGAGAGTTTCTTCAACTTGTTTAATTCATAAATTGATAAGGCTAGTACGTAGAAATTTGTAAATAATATTCCCTCCATCTTAAAAGTAACGGAAAGTTTGTTTTTCAATATTTAATCTATCATTTTATTTTTCAATCATTTTAAAATATAAATTTAATATTTTTATATATAAATAAAAATTTCATATGTCTATTTCATAAATATATATATTTTATATTTTTTTTATTTCAGAATAATATAGATAAATTAAAATTAAATAAATATTAAAAATTAAATATTTTATTATTTTTTGAACTGAAGAAGTAGTTAGAGTGATTTACATAAACGTTTGAAAGTTTGAGCAATTGTAATTCTGTCTACGGCAAACTTAACTCACACCGGTTTATATAAAGACTAATTTATACTAAATTGATATTCAACACGTTTAATTTGGTGCATTTTTCAGAATAAGTATTTTATGTATTTTTATTTTATCAATAAATATTACTCCCTTTATTCTTTTTTAATAATTATATTTTTTTTATCATTTAATCTATATATTGTTTTTTTTTATATTTTAATATATAAAGTTAAGTAATATATATACATAAGACAAATCAATGTGTCTAGTTTTTAAAAATATTTTTTTCAATTTTTTTGAGAAATTTCTTTCTATTAAAAATTTGAGTCAAATAAAAATTTGAGTCAAATAAAAATTTGAGTCAAATAAAAATTTAAAAGTCAAATGTAATTATTAAATAGGGACAAATGGAATAATTCGCTATTTTTAAATAATAATGGGAAAAAATTGTGAGAAACTTTAGGAGTAGAATTGATAATTACAATAATCAAGGTTTTGATGTGGTTTAAATTTAGTTGTATCTCAGAGTCACCGTCCTCCATACAATCAAGTAATTTATCTAGAAAATCTTTCTTCTCTTCCACACTCGAGCCTTGTTGTTTCTTGGCCTCTCTTCGTAGACGCTTGTCAGAAATGATCCGCTCCAACAAAGCGTCAAGCCGACGAAATATGTCTTCGTATCTTTGACGGAAGCCTTGGAGATCAAACCAAAAGATCTCTGAGAGGTCGAACTCACCGGCGATCTGCGTTACATCCCGAACGAGAGTCATGACCTCGTCAGCCTCCGCAGGTGTTGCTGCGCACCTAACGCCCATCAGCATGAAAGAGGTGGTGTTGCTGGTCATCTTAGTGAGCTCGCTGATCATATTCACGCTCTTCCCGGCCCTGGGCTTCTCGAGGCATGTCCCGATGAACGCGTGGAGCTCCCTGGTGCGGGATGGCAGTGACTGCTCTAGCTTCCGGCTCCCAAGGAGCTCGCTGATCGCCATCTTCTTGGCGAAGGCCCAGTAAGGCCCGTAAGGGGAGAACCCGAGCGAGTGGTTGCCGTACGTGAGGCGGGTGGTCGCCGCGTTGTAGTTCCGGCTGGCAAAGTTAAGGTCGTTGTTCTTAAACATCTCGACGGCGATCTCTGATGATGAAACAACCACCAAAGGTTTATGGCCGGCGCGGAATTACATGAGGTGGCCGTAACGAGTGGAGAGCTGGTGAAACGTCCAGTGAAAGAGAGGCTTCATCAGGAAGATGTGGAGGTGGCCAATGATCGGAAGGGCCACGGGTCCTGGCGGATAATCGGACCGAGTTCTCATTCTACGAATGATCATGAGTAACGGGAGAGTGATGAGGAAGGCGTAGCAGGCGAGAGCATAAAGCCTCGTCATGGCCGATTGCGTTGGAAAAAATTGTGGAGACGGACAAGTGAGAAGATGATATGAATGACTAATATATATATAATGCAGAGCTTTTTTTAAAATAGGTTTTGGTGGGCCCTCTATAAAAGTTCTCGGTTCCCGATATAATTCTCGGATACTGAGAACATGTCGGGTACAGAGAACTTTGTCAACCTATTTTTGTATTCTAATCGTTCCGCGATTCGTGGTTCTCGGCCCGACACCATCCATGCAGTTCCTCTGAGAGACCATAGGCATTTCCTATGCCTCGGGCCACGTGTCGCTCCTCTTGTGGAATCTCCCCTCACGTCGCACCACGTGTCGCTCTGCTGTCCAACCTGTACCAAACAATGATTGACATTTGGCCCTATAAATAGGGCTTCTCCCTCTCCTTTTAGAGGGGACAACATTGAATGCTCTGAAGCCGACAACCGATATTCCCGAGAACTAATTCTTCGTAGACTTTCTGCAGGATTAAGGACGAGATAGGAGAGATGAGCACTGAAACCTCAACACCCGAGAAGTCCGATATGATGCAAGGTACATTCTTCGTACCTTAACCTTGTGAATTCATATTATGTTAGAGATTACCTTAACATTGGCGTCATCTGTGGGAAACCAGATGCTTCACATCCAAAGGATACCACGTCTTATCCCTTCCCTTCCCTGACCGATACTCCCGCGAGAGTAGTAGGAGAGACCGGGCAGGGAACAGGGGAGGACGCCCTCACTCCAGCCGATACCGGCTTCAGGGAGTCCGCGGCTTCAAAGGTCACACCACGGAACTTAGAGATGTCTATCATTCCTGACATTGGTTACTCCGTGGGGTAAGCCACTTCACCTACTATACGGCTCCGGCCAAAGCAAACGGCTTCGGCCCCCTAACGGGCTCCGGCCTATCTTTCGGCCATGACCTTATTTCAAATTTTCACGCCGGGAACTTCTCCTTTTCCGGGATCCTCGGATATCTCAAGAAATGGACTTCAACCCTTATTCTACACTTCCCTACAGCGGAACGTCATGGCTTTATACCCCAGGAATACCCCCCAGGTTCCCGAGATTCATTCCGGCATAATAAAGGTCGGACGAATTTTCAGGGTCTAAACCCTTAGCCTCCTCCGGGATTCCTCCCTTACGGAGCCAGAATATGGATGTCCCCCTCAGCGCCCTGACCTCGTCCATCGTGCCACCCACGATTCTGGATGGGGCTCCAGGAGGCATAGGACAACTTGAGATGTTTCTTCAAAGGCAACAAGACCAAATCCGGCTGCTCCAGTCCGAGTTGGAAGCCACAAAGCAAAGGTCATCCCGACCCAATCGATCCCCCTTTACGGCCTCGTTACCAATTTCTGCCAGCCCGAAGGGACTGAAACTTCCTCACCTTGACCAATATGACGGGTTGACGGACCCTGAATATCATGCCCAGGCCTACGAGGATAAGATGATGTGGCACCATTTTTTGGATTCTGACCTTTGTAGGGCCTTCCCTCAAAGTCTGCGAGGCGTCGCCCAAACATGGTTCTCCATGATTCCACCGCGGACCATATACTCCTGGGAGCAGCTAAAGGGAACATTGATGAATCAATACCTTGGGAAAAAGAGGACTAAGAGAAAATCTCTCGTGCTGCTAGACATGGTTCAAAAGGAAGGGGGGAAACCCTTCATCACTACATTAATCGCTTTAACAACCGGTTGGTCAAACTCACTGACGTTTCTGATGACGTGGTGACCTACGCCCCAGCTGCAGGGGCCTCGACCGCAATCCTGTTCGGGTGCGATCTCGCGGGCTGAATCCCGAAGTCACTCCAAGAATTCGATGATCGGGCCGCCCCCTTTATCAATCAAGAAGAAAAATCAATCACTCGCCGAGCTGACAACCCCCACCCGCAGAATGACTCAAACAAAAGGCCCCGCACGGACTCCGGACGACCAGGACCTCGGTCCAATTTTGGTCAATTTCCCAGCGGAAGGGGATCCTACGACGGGCGATCGATGACGGGAACGTTTCCCCGGGTTCATGTCGTAGATGACTTCACGCCCCTCATGGCCAGTTAAGAAGAGATATTCTCAGTCATCGAGAGGGAAGCCGGCTTCCAACGCCCTCCCCCGATGAAGTCGGATCCAGAATCAAGGAATAAACGGTACTTCTGTAAGTTCCTTCAGGACCACGGTCAGAGTACCGAACGATGTTGGCTACTTCAAAAATTGATTGAAGAGCTAATTCAACAAGGCAAGCTTGCCCAGTTCGTCAAAAGGCACGCTGAATCGGTAAAGTAGGAACCCGACACCTCCAAGCCTAGGGACATGGGCAAAAGTGACGGTAAGAGACCCATAATTCACATGCTTCTCAACCACCCCTCTGACATACCGAGTGAAGAGTCTCTCTTCGTTCATCAAGTCCAAGACACCGGATGAGCCCCGGTCATGTTCAAAAATCCTCGGTCCCATCACCCGCTATCTCACAAGGAACCTATCACCCTAGAGGTTGATGTGGAGGGTCACCGAATGAAGCGTATCCTTCTGGATACCAGAGCCCAACCCGATGTAATCTACCGACACGTCTCAAGAGGATGGCTCCCGTGATCAAGGGATTGGTGAAGACTCAATGCTCTCTGGTCTATGGGCCTGACAGCTCCCCTATCCCCGTACTCGGAACCGTTGTTCTCCCCATTTCTGTCAGTCCAAATCTTGATGACCAATCGGCTCCCACGATCGATGCCTCGGTCAAATTCAAAGTGATTGACGCACCAATCCCATACAACGCTCTATTCGGGCTAAATAGCCAATCGGATCTCGACCTCCACATCCGTCCCCAGACCAAGGAAGTCAAGATCTCGACCGCCCATGGCACCCTTGTGATTCACATGGAACCGCCCCGAGAGGGGTCATTCCCCCAAAATATGATAAACGAGCTTAAACACTACTCCGGGTATGTAACTCAAACCGACCTAATGACTCTCACCGCTGAATATTTCGATCTCAGGGATGAGGGAAAACTACAACAGGGTTCCCCCATCGAGGAAACTAAGGAGGTGGTCGTAGATGACCAAGACCGAACCGTTAAAATCGGGACCAACCTGCCTCCAAAGGTCGAGAAAGAGATAGTGTCCCTGCTCCAAGAGTACAAGGATCTTTTTGCCTGGTCCCCAGTAGACATGCCTGGCATTGACCCCGAAGTGACCATCCACCGGCTTAGCATCATGTCAAAACCCATCATTCAGAATAAATGACCCATCAATTTTGAACGTCGGGATGCCATCCGGGCCGAAGTAGATAAACGTTTTGCTGCCGAATTTATCACCGAGGTCTATTATCCGGTGTGGTTAGCTAATGTTGTATTGGTAAAAAGGACAGACGGATCTTGGCGTATGTTTATTGACTTTAAGGACTTAAACAAATATTATCCGAAAGACCCCTATCCTTTGCCCCGCATCGACACATTGGTCGACGCGACTGTGGGGCACAAGGTCATGTCCCTAATAGATGCTTGTAATGGCTATAACCAGATCTTCATGCACCCAGAAGACATCAAAAAATAGCATTTATTACATACTTCGGCCTTTTCGGATACAAAAAAGCCGGTACCACCTACCAAAGGATGGTAAACAAGTTGTTTCGCGACCAGATAGGCCGTAACATGGAGGTTTACGTTGATAATATGCTGACAAAGAGCCGATGTATCCAAGATCACCTGACTGATCTCGATGAGACTTTCATGGTCATGAGAAAGTTCAATCTGAGGCTCAACCCGATCAAGTGTCATTTCACGGTCCTTTCGGAAAAGTTTCTAGGATTCATGGTCTCTGAGGGCGGGATTGATGCCAAATCTGAGAAAGTCTCGGTTATTCTGGGAATGACCGCTCCAAAGTCCATGAAAGACCTCCAACAGCTTTTGGGATGCATGGTATCCTTAGGTCGCTTCTTATCTAACTCATCTACGAAATGCATACTGTTATTTAAAATCCTCCCCCGCAGGCAGTTTGAATGGTCGGAGGAGTGCGATCGGGCCTTCAGCGAGATCAAACTTTACCTGTCCTCCCTCTCGAGGCTGCATTCACCCATCGCTGGAAAAGCCCTCTTGCTTTATTTGGCACAATCCAAATATAGCATCGCGGCAGTCCTGGTCGGAGAAGAAGGCACCACTCAAAAATCAGTTTACTTTGTCAGCCGAATGTTACAGGGTGGGGAACCTTGGTATTCACAGATAGAAAAGGTATCTTGGGCTGTGATAGTCAGCACTTAAAAACTGCGGCTGTAATTTCCATTCACATCCCATCAAAGTAATCACCCAGCTACCTCTAGGTTCTAGTCTTGGAAAACCAGATCTTTCGGGTCAAATGGCGCGATTGAGCATCGAACTCACAGAATTTGACGTGGAATACCTCCCTCCAAGGGCCATAAAGTCTCAAGTCATAGCCAACTTTGTCTGCGCGGGGACAGTTCCCCTCACTTTACACGACCAGGTCTGGATAGCGCACATCGACGGTTCCTGTTCAAAAAATGGATCAGGGGCCGGGATCATGATCCTTCATCCGGATGGGACCCGGACAGCTCATTCGGTCAGGTTTGGTTTCCCGGCCACCAATAACCAAGATGAGTACGAGGCCGCCTTGGCCGCTATCAGATTGGAAAAGTTGTTGGGAATACTGCATCTCGAAATCCATTCTGATTCGGAGCTCATCATGTCACAGACAAACGATCAGTTTGAAACCAAGGAGGAAAAGATGGAAAAGTACAGAAAGCTGGTTCTCCAAGAGGTTGCAGGGCTCGTAGGTTACAGGATTGTCAAAATTCCCCGTTCCGAAAACACTGAAGCCGATGCCTTGGCCCGCCTGATGTCGGGCACCAGTAACCTGACGGAGATCTATGTGGAGGACCAACCCATCCGATCGACCGAGGTCGATCTTCTCGGTCAAATCCACGAAGAGTCATGCTAGTTGGATCTCATCTACAACTTCATCGTATTAGGGACCATCCCAGATAACAGGGCCGAAGCACATCGGCTACATGCTCATGCAGCACGATATTACCTCTCAAGCCGGGGCACCCTGTTCCGTAAGCCCTTCGGCGATGAGCCGTACACGCGATGCTTACGACCCTCCAAGGCCCGATCCGTGCTCGCTGAGGTACACGAAGGGATCTGTGGAAATCACCAATGACCAAGATCTCTTCTCGGAAGGTTGCGACGCGCCAGCTACTTCTGGATGACAATGAGGATCGACACAAAGGAATACATCCGACACTCGACTCTTGCCAGCGATTTGCTAACATTCCGAGACTTCCCGCCGAGACGCTTTCCCCAATCACGGCCCCTTGGCCATTCGCTAAATGGGGAATGGACATACTCGGTCTCTTCCCCATGGTCTCGAGATAAAGAAAGTTTGTAGTCGTGACCATCGACTACTTTACTACATGGACCGAGGCCAAAGCACTGGCAAACATCCCTCAGGGCGACCCCAATCAGCTTCCTTTTTGACAACATCATCTATCAGTTTGGGGTACCCCGTGAACTCATCACCGACCAGGGAAAGCAGTTCACCAGAGTAGAATTCGAGAACTACTTGACCAAATTCGATATTATCCATCGTATCGCTTCAGTAGCGCACCCCCAGACCAACAGGTTGGCCGAGGCGGTGAATAAAAGCATTAAGCACGCCTTAAATAAGAAACTTAGCGAAGCCAAAGGAGGATGGGCTGATCTCCTCCCCGAGTTGTTATTGGGGATAAGGATGACCCCCAGGTCTTTCACCAACGAGACCCCTTTCGCCCTAACATATGGGACCGACGCAATGGTTCCCTTTGAAGTTGAGGTCCCAATACTACGGATGAAAAATTATATGGACGAGAACAACATAGAAGAGTTACTGAATAACCTGACAACCCTAGAAGAGCTCCAAGATGTGACCGACCGATGAAATAAAGCCTATAAAGCCAAGGTCAAACAATACTACGACTCCAAGGCATGCCTGAGGCGGTTCCAAGAAGGGGATCTCATCCTACGTAACACTGAGACCACCCAAAAGTACCGGGTGGAGGGCAAATGCACTCCAAAGTGGGAAGACCCCTACCTCGTCCTCCAAGATTTGGGACTCGGTGCCTACGAATTGGGCAGGATGTCGGGAGATGTAGTCGACCATACATGGAATGTGGAATATTTACGTTTTTATTACTCCTGCAGTGTTTTAAACATTCCCAACTCAAAGTACTTAGATCAGTCTCAATCCTCATTTAGTGAAATAAATGTAACATTCTAAATAAACAAAACGTTGGAAAATATGCCAAAAACAAAGTCTTGGATCAAAACAAGTACAAGCGTTTTCCTAAAAAACAACCTCGGTAAAAATACCAAATATTCAGGATGATACACCTCACTCCTCCACAGCATTTTGAGGACCCTTCTCCCCCCACTTCATCCTCGTCCTCCAAATCTGACATAATAATGTTCCGAGTACAACGGGGAATCTGAGGGAATGCAAATCCGAGGCCGGAAGGCTAAGGCCTCGTCTTTCAGGGGAAGCAGGAAAATGGGGTCGAGATCCAGTTCCGGATACAACCTTTTCACCACTTCGATCGCCTCGTCCTGCGTGACTTTGTATTTCAGGGTATTTTCGGTGGCCCGAGAGAGAATGTAGGCCTCTGACTTCAGGTGGTCCTCGATGGCCTGGGACCCGACAGACTTTAGTTCGAGCCTCACTTCTTCGATCTCAAATCAGAGCACGCCCTCACATTTCTCGGAGTCCTCTGTCAATTTCTTCAAGCGCTCGACCTTGGCCTGGAGCTTCTCGACCTCGGTCTTAGCCTCATTTGCCTCTTTCCAGGCTTCTTGAGCCTTCATGTAGGCGTCCTTCACCTTGTCCTCGGCAGCCTCGCGCTCGTGCGTGGCCGCCTTAAAATGAGATGCCACCTCCCCAAGGACGAGATTGGTCTGTTATATCAGAATAATTGTTAGCCGAGTTCCACTACTTGAAACAAAAGTGAGAAGAAGATAGGAAAATCGAATTCAAATAATGAAAGTACCGTGTAGGTGTTCTTCACCAGCAGGGCGGTCAGCTTGCTGAGACTTGGCTAGGTGGCTTGCAAAGCCTCCGCATCCTAGGTCAGCATGACTCCCGCCATCGCCATTTGGTAAGCAAAGGGATCCAAGAGGCCCGAGGTACCGACCTCGGGAGGTTAGTCGGCGAGTACCTCAATGGCTGAGAAGATCACGTCCCTTGGTCTCCCAGCCAAAACACATTATTGAAGGTGCTGGGATGACACAGTTGAAGAGGCCGCTGGTCTCTCAGGAGTTCCCCAGATGAAAGGCGGGATCACCTTCAGCTCGTCATCACCCGCAGGAGTCAGTTTAGCCATGGACGCCTCTACCTTGACACGTTCCTTTAAGGTCTCCATGACCTTAAGGCTCTTCCCCGATGTCGAAGGGCGGTCTTTTGGGGAGGAAGGGGTCGCCCAGACCGAGATGATGATCTCTGACAATTTTTTAGCCACTGGCCTCTCGGTTGGGCGGCTCTACATGAGGATCTTGTACTCGCGGGGATCCATGAATTCCTCTGAATGCGAAGAGTCTGAAAGGATAACATCATAAAGGTTAGTTTGGGGTTTCAGGCTTACCACCGTCAATGGGACCTCGGAATGGGGAAGACTCTGCAAACTGTCTTCCGCATTCTCGGTCTCGACAGTCTCCTCAGAATCACCTTTCCTAGACTCCAAGGAGTTTTGCTCAGAACCCGAAGGGATTGGTTGACGGTTCAAGATTCCTCCCTGGCCTTTCTTCTTCTTTGTTTTCTTTTTATCGGAAGAAAGCATATTCTGGATCAAGCTGGTATATCCTTCCCTGATATCTGGTATTTCCGGTCTCTCGACCCACCCGTAAAATATTATTGTATCGACCGGGAAGAGCTGGTCTGTTTCGTGATAACGGATGACGTCCAAAGTCTCCTTCTCGGGGCTCGAAAGTAGGCGAACCTTGTTGAGCTGGTGCCTCGACGAAATTGAAGAAGGTCTCCACACCAAGGGGAAGTGTTACAGCCACCGCGGTCAGACAAAACATTTCTGACGTATTGTGGCTGACAGTTAAGTTTCATGTTCATTGGAAATTAGATCTAATGCTTAAGGTATGTGTGATTGTTAATTGTTATGTTTAAGGACTGCATTTAAGGTCCATTTATGATATTGAGCATGTGATGCATGGATTGATGGACAATTGTATCAAGAGTTGTTTTGGTTAAGTCTGGAGGCAGAAACAGGTGGTCCGAAGTGTAAATGGTTCGGGCGAACCCCGGGCGACGCACACTAAATGGCAGGCGATCGTCTGAGGTTCGAAACTGAGAAGTGAAAACGGACAGGACCTCGGGCGAGCCACGGGCGAGCCACCACATAAGGCGGGCGATCGCCCGAGCTAAAAAATGAGAAAGGGACAAGGCCGCGGGTGAGACGCGGGTGACGCCACGCAAAGGGCGGGCGATCGCCTGCACTGGAAAAGGAACAGGGGCTGGAGCGCGGGCGACTGGCGGCGATGGGATGCAAGTCAAGGGCGATCGCCCGACACCCCTGAGCACGAAATCTGCTGAGTTTAAAAACATGAAAATAGAGAGAGAAACCATTTTTACTTCTTCCTCCACCAAAGTTACGGTTCTTGAAGCTTCCAAGGGCAAGGATTTCGCCATTCTTCATCATTTTCAAAGCGGAAAAGCTTGATTCATGTTAGAATCATCAAGGTAAGATGATTTTCAACTTGTATTTTCCGATTCAAGCTTTGTTTGGAGATTTTGGGAAATTCCCAAATATGAATCCGAATTTGATCCTTAAAAAGAAGCTTATTTTCGTGGTATTAAAGTGTTAAAGGGTTGTTTATGATGTAGAAATAAGTTCTACTTCATTAATTAGGTATGAATTGGTTGAAATTCAAAGTTTAGGGTTTATGAACAGTAATGAATGAAATTTGGGGGATTGTTAAATTGAGCTCAAATTAATGTTATTTGGTGTATTTGGAGCAACATTAATACTTGGACTTATGTCCAATTCATGCTTAATGATAGAGCTAAGGCAAAGTTTAAGGAAATTGGTGTAGGATCAAAGTGTTGTATTTTGATGATTTGATGATCCAATTATGCTTGTAGGATGATGCTAAGAAACTTTAATACTTGGAGTGAGTTGAAAATCATTAAGTATGATTGAGATATGAATTGAATTCAAAGTTGGGTAATTTTGTGAAATGATAAATAGTGGTTGGAAAGGGTAATGTTTATGCATGGATGGTCTTAGTATGGATCAATGAGCATCCATGTGAAGTTATATGCAATTTGGATAAGGTTTGATCAGTTTTAGGAATTATGGCCAAAATATTCAATTGAGGTAAAGTTAAGGTTTAGTGAAAAGCATTGTTAGATAATGATGGAAATTGAATGTGTTTAGGGATTAACTATAAGGTGGACAAAGATTAGAGGATTTTGGTATGTTTCTGAAAATGGTCGGAAAATGAGAAATTTGTTAAGTGTCGGAAAAGGGTAAAGATGAAATGATAGTTATTGATTCTGAATTGCTTATGTAATTGTTCAGAGTTAGTGTGAGTTGCTGGAGCATCCTAGTGAAGGCTACCGAGGAAAATTACCGGTAGTACACGGGAAAAGAATCGGATTTTGGATTGGATTGCTATTGTTCCAAGTAAGGGTTCAACCTTCTTAAATGCGTATTAAGTTAATGTTTAGTGCCATTTCCGTTGGTTGAGATCAATCTTATACCGGTGGTGCGGTATATGACTGGTTCCATGGTAGCGGTAAAGGTGTGTAGGTACATGGATTATGCAATGGTTCCGTGTGTCTTCATAAGCACTGAACCCTTTGTTTGATGTGTCGTGGTTCTTGAGTCTATGTGACCCGAACTAACTGGGTGTGACACAACGTGTCAGGGTTCTGTGAGTCTGCGCGACCACTGAACCCTCTGCTTATGACACGGTTATGGTTATGTGATGGAATGGGATTGGTTGTGTGAGTCTCCACGATCACGAACCCTCTGTTTCTGTTTTCTATATTCTGATTGGTTTCGTGTGTCTGTGTGACCACCGGACCCTCTGTTTTTGTTCTGATGGCAGTTTTAAAAGGCCCTAGGCCCTCGCTGGTACCATGCGCTCTGTCTGTATTCTGACCTCTCATGGTATGAAAGAGAACCACAGAGGGCCGCCGTAATGGGTATAAAGGCAAATGTTTATTGTATGTATGCATTCATATGCATCATGGCTTATGTAGGACATTGCACTAGTATAGTGTATCATGTGATACTAACATTGTCATTGCAGGTATATCATGAAGACAACTTTTATTTCTACCTAAACCCTTACTGAGTTCTCTTGGGAACTCACCCCTTTCATATTAACTATCTTTTTAGGAGCTATTAGTGTTGGACCGTAAAGCATTACGCTCGATCCCATTAAGATTGTCTGTAAAGGTATCGTTAGCTCCTTCTAATTGTTAAGTTTGTTGATTAAAGGGAAAGGGTGGGGTGAGTTCGATTGAGAGTAAAGGTATAATATGGTATAAAGGTCATAGCATGAATACGGATTGTGAAACGGAATGGTATGTCAGTAATGTGAATGGAACTTATGAGATAAATGGATTTTCTGGATTTTCTGGATGAGCACTATATGTATATATGTGACTAACGGCTAACCTTTCTGTTCTTTCCATGTATTCAGCAGAAGCATCAGCAATACCAAGCGTTAGTGTCGAGATCTTGTAGATCCGACAATCAATATTGAGTGGTATTACCTATTGGAATATGGCTCTCTAGGTGTAGTTTGCATACATACATGTAGAATTGGATATGTA
>JBBYHH010072628.1:0-15548 GCA_038382905.1 Daphne laureola
ATTTTTTCTTTCCTCCCACTCATATTATTAAAATTGGGATCCACAAGATTTTCTCTTCCTTTCTTTATTTTTCATGAGGGTAATTTTGTCAACATAATATTATTCTTTCACTTTGCTTAATATGTGTGCCCAAATAAATTTTACAATATTTGTGGGACGAAGGGAGTAATATGGTAAAATCTGTTGGTGAACTTCAATTTTAGAGAATGTCTTAAATGAAGTTTTCTTTTGTATTAGAATTCATTATCTTCACAATTAAATAGTTGGTGAATGTTTTCATTAATTACAACAGCGTTGAATATAATTTTTAAAGTCCATAAATTTTTGTTTACCTCTTATTATTTCTAACTTTGTTGTCAGTTACCTTAGTAATTTTAGCATCCAAATTGTGATAATAAATTTAAAAAAAAAATAGCATTTTTAGATTTATGGAAATTCGTTGATTGGTTTAGCAAATTACTCATTTTCTAACCTATCAAATTTCTTCTTACATATCCTCCCTTTTTAAGACAAGAAAGCAGATAAAGTTATAACGGCCTAACACAAAAAAAGTTGTAATCTTTAAATTTTTAAAAAGACAAAACATACTGCAAAAGATAGTGATCAAAGTATTTGTTTGTAAATGAAATGATGTGTTAGTTATATTTAAATAACAGGTCAAATATATAAATTACTTTATAGTAAATAATTGTTTTAATTGATTGTATGTATATTTTAAATACATTTAGTTATGTAAATTAATTCTATCTCTTAATTATATACCTAATTAATTGATACATTAGTTGAATACAAATGGAAGTTAGTAAATACTATGGTATTAATTAGAAATAATACAAGTTGAAGAATGAATCAACTCACATAGTTATGCAAAGTTTGAGGACTAGATATATAACATGGATTAAAGGGACTAACTTGTACTAGTATTATTTTAAAGTTAAAGGACTAAATCATACCAAATCAAAATTAAAGGTTTCACTCGTTAAAGTTGTTAAAGTAGAGGAACCAGTAGAGCATTTAAGCCTCGGGGAAATTGTAATAGAGAGGTTAAATGAAATGATCACATGCCACCGTAACATATATAGCCTGTTCCTTAGCCTCAGACTTTTGCATGCGACCTTTAATAGTGGCATGCGAACCAAGGCAGCCAAAGTTTTTCCACTCTTTTTCTTCTTCTTCTTTTTGTTGCATTGTTGCCTTTATGCACAAATTTGCAATCCAACCCTCACCTTTGTCTATTTTGCGAGTGGTAGCAGTTTCTAAAGAAGGAAAAAGCTTTTGGGTCCATTTCTTATTTACTCCTTGAGACGAAGCAAAGAGGAGTGGGCATAATAGAAGCTTTGCTCTCTGCTTTGCTTTGTATGAGTAATTAATAAATAGGTGTACTAAAGTTAAAGTGTTATGGTAGAAATTGAGACATACTTGGTTGTTGATTAGGAAACAATATTGTTTTCCATGAACCAGAAAATGACATCTCATGGACATATATGCTTGGTAGTCAAAGACTGAAAGACCACACTAGCTAGCTACTTGGGAATTCTTAGTCTTTATATTTTTTATTAGTTGAACCTATTTTGATAAATGTTTTAGGTTGAAATATTCAATAGTGTTTTCCTTTTTACATTATTTTTTCAAAATTTAGAAACAAGCTTTCCACTCACTAGAAACAAATAGGGAAGTTAACAAAACCCTTCAGTTTTATCATAATCTCTATTTTTTTTTTACTGCATTTTTAGAATTCTACAAAAAAAAAGTTCTGAGATTTGTGAAATTATACAAAACTCCCCTAAGATTAACACTGTTTGTTAATTTTTTTAGGTCTAACTACAAAAATTAGACCTAAAATATTTAACCTTAACAATTCTATCCGAAATTTTATACCCATGCAAACATCAAAAGCTTGCTCGACACTCAAAGCTTCGATTTCACGAATTTTAGGGAAAATGTCCAAGGGCTCTTTTTACTACTTATTATTTTTTTAAAAATGGTATTATTTTACCATTATTATTTTATCTTTGGTCTTTTTTTATCATTGATATCTACTTTTTTAACCATATTTACCACTATGTCGTTAACTGATAGAATATTCTCAGAATATTGCGTAACATACTAATTTTTTATGATCAATTTGACTCCAAATTTTTAAAACTAGAGAAATTAACCATAAATCTGTAAAAGTTACAATCCTACCCCCTTACAAATCAGCTAAAGTCATTGTGGATCTCCTCTGTATTTCTCGGAAGAGAGCTTATGCTCTTTACCTGCTCTACTTATGCTCTTCTTCTTCTTTTTCTTCTTCTTTTCTTTTTTTGGTCTTTTTACTTTATTTTGGTTTCTCGTATTCCTATGAGATGCAAGTCACTGTGTAACTTAATGTCAAGTCTGGTCCTTTAGCTTTGGTTTCTTTTGTTCCATGATACAATGGATTAGTCTCTGCTCTTTGATTAAGAAGAGTTATTTATACATCTGTATCAAACTCAGATTAATTATAAATATCCTAAATTTACTTAATTTGATAATAAGTTATAAACTAATCTTTATATTATGAATTAATCAACTGGTTAAACAGATTAATAAGAACAAACAATTATTTAGACGCATGAATGTACAAAAAAAAACAAACAAATCGGTTTGCTAACAGTTACATTTGCAGTTGCTCCTTATATTAGTGGTTGTATGACAGGATTAATTAGGGAAACCTACATATCTAGAGATATTTGTATAATATATAATTTGACTGATAAGTTATATGGATGAAGGAACTATACAAAGGGTGAGATATGATGATTACTCCGTTTGAGAGAATTATCAAGATGACGTATCGAGTCACGGGAGTGATGGGTTGTTGATGAGGAGAAGGTTCCAGAAAAAATTCATGATGAAGCGGAATCAGAAATAATAGGTTGAATGAGTGAATTTGATAAATATGAGGTAGTGAGTGAATTTATCAACTTTTATAAACTTTATGATTAAATGTAGAATTAATTTAACGGAGAGTGACAAACGGAAACCATAAACTATAACGTTGATGATAAAATAAGATCACTATAATGGCAAAAGATGACTTTTTACCGAACATTGATGGTAAAAAAGGACCTTTTGGGTGGGGTTAATACGTTACATTTTGCAATTGGATGACCCGGTTTCAATATTGCGGTTAGCATAAGACCAATGGAGCAGTTTGGCCACAAATCCACGATAAAGACCCAAGTAGTGTGATCATCATCATCCATAATTTAGTCAAACACAGGGTCCAATAATATTAAGTCAAACAAAGTAAAATCTTTCGGATTATTTAAGAAGTTTTATACCAATAGAATCGTGGGGATAATTTAAGGCTCACGGTTGGTCATTTTAAATGCGGATGAAGGGCGAAATAACAGGGGCCACTGCAGGCTGTGCTGAAACTATGTTGTCTTTATGTTTTGTAAACCCATTTTCTACTTCTTTAAATACAATCACAATTATCTTTTAAAAATCAGCAATATGAAATACTATACTGTTGGTCCGTAGGATATATATATATATGTCATTTTAGCTGATCATATAAAAAAATCATCAGTACCCCTCAGTCGATTATTATACTTCTATATATTTATCGAAAGTTATTTTAAATGAAGAGTAATTTTAATTTTAAGTTTAATTTTTTATTACTTTTATTTTTACTTTATTTAATGGTACAACTATCTTATTTTCATTCTGGTTTTTACTATGTTTAGATATACCCTTAAAGTTTTCTACTCATATGTTTTTGTAATTTCTCTCTCTTTATTTAATGATACAATTACCTATTTTTTATTCATTTTTTAACTTCTTTAAAAAAAAACGCCTAAAGTTTTATACTCATATTTTTTTCATGTCTTCATCTTTTAGTTTGGGTGGCCGTAAATATTTGTCTTATTATAATTCTATAGAATCATATAAAATTATTGTGGGTAAACAATATTTATCAATGAGATTGTCCAATCTCATCTTAATTTCATACGGTTTAATTTTTTTATTCGAATTGTTGAAATGATTAACTCTCTTTTTTTATTTTTATCTTTTACCATTTGTGGATTTGATTCCTAAAATTTTAAAACTAATAGATAAATTGTGAAATCTATGATTTAGACCTAAAATTGCATTTTTGCATATAATCATTTTTTATTCTCTCATTTATTTTGTGAAGTCAGACCACCATTCATGATCATTTTTTTGCTTAATGCTACAACCTTAACATATTTTTTTAAATTTTACAATCAACACACGTTGCAAAGAGTGGGTAATTAAATTATTGTAAATAATTTAAATGCCTAAATATTCATTAAAAAATCATAAATTAAATGTAATGAAACATCAAAAAACAAACGGATGAAATATTCGACTACAGAAGGAGTATAACATAACTTTGTTAAAATTTTAAAAAATATACTCCCTCCGTCCACTAAAGATTGGTCCATTTAATTTTTTTTGTTTCAAAATTCAATATTTGATTTAAATTTTAACAAAGATAAATAGTTTAAAAAAATTCAAAAAAAATATATTTAAAAAATTTAGATGTCAAATTACGATATACATATGAAATATTTTATTTTCAATGTATAAATATTCATAAAAAAAAAATTATGAATTAAATATTACGAAACTGTCGAAACAAATGGTCCAATCTTTGATGGACGGAAAGAGTTATAGATCTTCAATTCTTTTAATGTAAAGAGTCGTTCTACTTTCTGTTTAAATAAAAAAAATATAAACCTTAAACATTCAAACTGAAAATAATTAAGAATTAGATTCTATTTTACTTTTACTATCTCTCTGAATCAATCTAAATGAACACAAATCGAAAAAATCTGAAAATCCAATTATTTTTCATAAAACTGATCATATTTAAAAGGTCAAAATATCTAATTTGATATCTCTTATAATATTCTCATATTAAAAATGCGTAAAAATATTTGTGTGTGAGCTTTTCTGCCATGTTCAAGAAAAAAATACTATTGTAATTTGAAGAATTTTCATTTGTTGCTTTTATTATAAAATTATTTATCATCGCCAAGCACCAACTGAAAAAGTCTAATTGTAATTAAAAATAGAGATGGGATGCTACATTTGCACGATCATTTTAATATTAGATTTTTTATTTGACATTTTTCCATGCAAGTTTTCCTCTATTTATATTGCCTTAGCAAACGAAATTGGAATTTGTGTAAAAACTTTGGAAATTGAATTTTTAAAAAGGCTTTCTTCGTTTGTGTTTTTCAAAAAAACTTGTGAGTGGTGTGTTCAGGATATTTAACTTGGATTTCTTTTCGGTAATTTTGAAAATTAGATGTGATGTCTGAGTGAGATAATTTCAAGGAAAAATGACTTGATTCAAAGTTTGATTGATTTTAGGATTTTTTTTAAATGGTGCTATCGAACACACTGGAAGAAATATTCATACCACTAAATTTCAAAAGTGGGTGCATATTCTTTTGAATATGCTCTGATTATATTCTTTTGCTGTGAAATGTGGTGGTTTGAAGTGAACAAAGGCAATAATATTACGGGTATGTTTATTTCCACAAAAAAACAAAACTACAATAAATCAAAAATAATTTAAATTTTGCTCTCCTAAAAAGAACAAAGTATAGAAATTAAATTGCTAAGAAGCCGAGCACGATGCTCTCCCTAGGTTTTTCAAGATTTTTCTTCGGATCCTGCCATCGCCGCCAAGCGCTGTCATCGATCTCGGCCGCTCCAGGCTTCAGGCGATGCTTCAGCGTGAGTGCCTTTGTTGCCTCTTCATTTCTACGGAATTCGTGCTCTCCTCCATCACGCCTGATCTCCTTCTGCTCCGTTTCCCTCCTCCAATTTCCTTCTCTACCCATGTCGGTGGCCGACCGGTGGGTCTAGTCTTCACAATTCCACCGCGAGTTCGGCCCTCCCTATGTAGACGATGACGTTTCTCCAGGCAGTTTATGTTACCCTTAGGCGATAGTGACCAGGGGGTTAGATACTTAGATCCTCTTGGCCACGGTGACTCTCTATTGTCGGGTCGGCCTGGCAATCCTTGCAGTGTTTTTAGACCCTTTTGTTTGTTTTCTTTTTGCTCGTGTGCTCTGTTTTTAGTCTATGGTGTCATTGGGTTGGGTTTTAGCTTTTTGGTCGGTTTGGTGGTCGCTGATGTGCTTTTGGATGTTGGTGGTGGTGCATTGCTTATGGTTCTATGACTCCTTTGATGACACATGTACGGTGAGATGACGCTTAGCTCCAAGGGAGCTACTTGAATGCGTCTTGGACGAGATCGTGGATCTATATTATTTCACCGTGATATTTTCTGTGCTTTTTCAACCCCTGGGTGGGCATTCTCGGAGACGGTTTACTATGTCTTGGCTGTCTTCATTTGCCGTTATTTTTTTCTCCTCGGTTTTTTATCTAGGTAGTAGTCTGTTGGTTGGTTGTTTAGTTCTTTTCATCCGTTTCTTTGCCCATAGTCATGGTATGTTTAGGTTTTTCTTTGCTTTTGGCTCTGTAAATTTTAACTTGTATTATTTTCTTTGAAGATAATGACAAGCCGCTTTTCATCAATTTTGTTTTTTTAATTTTTATCAATCTTAAAAGATCTTTTACTCACATTTTTTGCTCTTATTTTTTAATTCTTGCATTTTTATGTTTGTTGTGACAAGAACACAACTTAAAGAGTGCTTTTTTTTTTTTTAGGGATATTGCAAACTCACTCACACCTAACAAAAGCATCAAAGAGTCTACAATTCGCCACCGCTACGCTTTGCTCTACTAGGGTTTTGGTTTCTCCGCTCTCCCTTCCAGACTGAGCCGTATTCTACAAGTTTTCTCCTTCTCCATCTTTCTCTCTCATTTGTTGTTCAAGTTTGTCTATGATGGATTCCCTACACGCATCTCTCTCTAACCTCACGTTGTCCAAGATCGAGGAACATGTTCTCCGTCCCGCCGCTCCGCCTGGTTTGCGCGGCTCAGCGATCACCGCGGTCATCACGGCCCGACCACTCGTTGCCTGGAAGGTTCTGCCTGATGCGCTGGAGGCGACGTTCAAGCGTACCTGGCGTGGGGAGTTCATTTTTTTCAATCCGGCCAGCAGAGTTTCCGACACTTAGGAACGTGTTTCTCATTGAATTTTACAAGCCAGAAGATGCTTCTATTGTTCTGCGTCGTGGACCTTGGGCTTTTTAGAGGATGTCTCGTTGTAATGATTCAACTCAAAAAAGGTGATCGTCCTCTACTGTTATGTTTGATTTTATTGAGTTCTGGGTGCACCTTCTGGATGCTCCGTTTGAGTGGTTTAATAAAAATATGGCTGAGATAATTGCGGAGCAAGTTGGGAAGGTTATTTTTGTGCAATGTAACGACCCTACGTTGCGTTTTAGGGTGTCAATTGCGGTCGGTAAACCAATCTGACGTCTCTTTCGCATCGAGCATGATGGGGCTGTTAAATCTTTTTACTTGCAGTATGAAAAATTACCTGATTTTTGCTATGCATGTGGTAGACTTAATCATGCGGAGCGTAATTGTTTTGATTCTGCTGCTGATTTAGAGACTTGCTAGTATGGTGATTGGTTGAGGTATCGTGGTCGACAAGTCAGGCCGTCGTGGGAAGAGCGGGCGGAAAACCTGCAGGTGGTGCACCAGCAGGAGCCGCTGACCCAACCGACCACCGGCTGAACTAGTCATAGAGCTGTCGATGGTCCCGTCCACTAGGCTGGCCTCTTCGGATTTTGTGCTGCAGTCTGATATCTTCTCGGAGCCTCCTTCTCCGGTACAAGTAGTTCTTGCACTGCCAACTGCAAGCTCGACTATAGGAAGCTTTGTGGCTTCATCGGATACTAGTCAACTCATGGTCACTCATTTTCGGGGCGTCAAACGCACATATTATGTGAAGATTTTGGGTGTCAAGCGGCAACAACAGAGGAAGAAACGTTGAGTGATGGGGGCGGTAGTTGCGGCCGTGCAAGAAATACAGTGGTTGGGGGACTCCGATCCGAGTGGTGGCGATTGAGACCACTACTCTTTGATTGGACGATTGAACGGGCCGACTGTCTGGTCAAATTTTATTACTAATCGCCCTGTTTTATTTCTGTTCATCGTGATTTGTGTTTGCCTTTTCGGTTTATTTTATCTCTAGTTTGGATGGTGGGTTGGAAGTGGCTTGTAAGATTTGGAGCATGAGCTTGCTTGATTTCTATGTACTGTCATGATGTGTTAACATTGTTGCGTTCACTTGGAGCCGTTTTGGATGTTGAAGACATGCCTGAAGATCTGTATCATACTATCATGGCATTAATGTGTTTTGTAGCCTACTATTTGGCGTTTCAGGAATCTTCGTATTCATGCTGCTTGTCTTCCTTTTACTTCTTGCAAATTATCTAAATACTATTGTTTCGTTTTTGTGTCTTGCTTTTGCTAGTATCGTTGGCCATTGTGCGGTCTTCCGATTGTTTTTTACTCTTCGTCTATGTGGTTGGTGGTATTATTCTTTGTGATAATAAAATTAAACTTCCTTATTTTTTTTTTTTTTTTAAGGAGAGCTCTTTTTAAAAACCATTTTGGGAAAAAGTTCGAAACTTAATACACAAGATTCGTAAATCCCTCTCGGTAAAATTTATATGGTTTTTTCTGGTTGTTCTAAAAAAAATAATACATTTTCTAAAAAGAAAACTTTTTTACATTAATTTTACTTATTACTCTCACTTTTTATTCTCATTCTAAAAAAATACTTTTATCTTATATACATATTTTACCTTACTATACTCTAATCAATAATATTTCTTAACTTAATTAAATGTAGCACATTTGGTGGTACCGTATAAGAATTCCACTATTTTTTTGGGTGAATTCGTAAGTAAGTCCAAAATGTTGATACATCATCTGATGTTTTTGCACACAGTGCCCTGGCCCACCATATTTTTGCCTAAGAATGTAAACAACATTGACCAAAAGAGTCAACAAGAGTAGAGTGATCAGACGGTGGAGATTGTTTGGACATGGAAAAAGACAAAGCTCTGTGTGTACCAAAACAAAACAAATGAAGTCTCTTGTGAATTTGCAATTTGCAATTTGCATCCATATCTTGCAAAGATTACATCACACACTGTAAAGAGATGTAATCAAGTATAGTCACCTCCTCTTTCTCTCTCTTCCTCTTCCTCTTCCTCTTTCTCTCTCTTGGTGCAGAGTGAACAGAGGTAGTACCTATAGATCTTACAGTGGTTGCTGCTGCATCTGACAGTCAAAACATGGTAATTACCAAGTGGGATACATTTTTCTATTTTTTTACAGCAGCATCTAATGCCACTTTCCCTGTGGAAGGTTTTCACTTTTCTTCAACAAAAGATGATTAAGAGTTTCATTTTATTTGGGGTAGCTTTTGAAAATTCATGATTTAATGTAAAATTAAAAAGAGTAGAAGCTTGATAATGTAACAACATTTCTCAAAAAAAAAAAAAAAAATGTAACTTTTTTATTTTCAATACATCTAACAACTTTAAATCAATCAATTCACCAACATTTTTCTATAAAATAATACTCCTTCCGGTCTTCAAACGATGAACCATTTGTTTTAACTGTTTTACAGTATTTAATTTATGATTTATTTTTATCAATATTCAGATATCTAAAATTAAATATTTTTTATGTGTATCATAATTTACAATATAAGTTTCTTAAATATAATTTTCTAGAATTTTTTTACACTATTTTTTTTTGTAAATATTTGAGTCAAACATTGAATTTTGAAACAGTAAAAATAAATGGTTCATCTTTTAAAGATCGGAGGGAATATTTTTCTCAAATTTTTATACTCATATACATTTCATCTATCAATCAAAACACACTTCTCAAAATTTTCAAAACATATTTCTCATTTGCGCTGAACTGATGGAATTTATTTTTTTTGGAAAATATGGGAACTTCGGATAACCGACAGCAGATAGTCAAGTGTGAGGGGATGTTTTTATTTTTGTTTTTGAAATAAAATGACTATTTATTCACTGACAAATATCCTTAGGTCGGAGAAACAAGCTAAGAATGGATAGTTCCCCGATAAAGTCTAGAGCTATAAAATTACTCTCTCAATAGCTTAAAGCTGCAAAGGAGACCAAAGCATAACAATAAGCCTTATAGCCCCAAAAATTTAAAGCAAATAAAGGTAAAAATATCCAAATGTATCTCAAAATAAGAAACAGAAATAATAGTAGGATCACCAAAATAATAAAATAGTAGAACCAATTTATGATACGATATCCAAAGTGATGCCAATGAGAACAGGTTTTTTCCAACTATCATATGGCTTCATATAAGTATCCCCGCACCATCTGTGAGCTTGTTCGAGACATCCGTCCTCCTCCACTATAGCCACCTAAAACGTGCCTGAGAAGGTCTATTCTCTGCAAGATACCAAAAAAGTACAAGTGCTCCAATAACTAAACCAACACATATAATATCATAAACTAGCACCACGCTTCCATCATCTCATGAAATCAAGTCTATCATAGATAGCGAATGAGTGAGAAGGACTAATTTTCCTAATCATTTGCGCTCATTCGGATCAAAACTGCGGGAAGGAGCAATATCGCTCCTTGTCAATCTCTGTGTGTCCTCCTGAACAACCACTACCTGAATCCTCACCCGGGTCTTTGTGCGACCCCCAACACTTCTCACCCCATCCTCCTGCACCTTGCTCCCACCACGACCAGATCCCCGTCCACCCCCAGTCCTTGGAGTCCCCCCCCCCCCCACGCGGCCTCCCCTGCGAGTTCCCATTTTTTAACGGAATCAGAACCAATGTCACCACGTTGTCAACGACCAGTTTCATCTTCACTCCAGCCCCGGTAAAAAACCAGCCCACCAAGGCAGCATCCGGAGCCACCATAAACGATTATGGCCTGAAAAGTTGAAGCGAGCCCCGCCCCATTCTGGTCAACGGTGCACCGCGCCTTCTCATCTTCACCGAAATCGCAAGCAAAGCAGAGTAACCCACCCACCGCCAGACGTTCTCCATCTCCGGGATAGGGCGACGAGCCTCTGGCAGAGCAACCACATCTGGCTTCACAGTAGAGATCGAGCAATTCCATCCCACCCAAACCATGCCTCCAATTGAATCTGAAAAATGATCGACCTCGCCGACAACGTGAGAGGGTCACGCAGTTAACCGGAGAGCGACCAAAATGTGGTGGATTGTGGCGACGCTGATCTCTAAAAATCCTAGCGCAGAGAAAAAAAAGTTATGTCTTGAGATGATGTTTATTTGTATGAAAGAACAAAAGAAATTATGAATTTTCGTGAATTAATAAGAACTTTCCTAGAGAAAAGGTTGATGTGAGAAAGGATTTTTTTTCCCTTGTCAAAAAGTGTATAATATTATTTTCACCAATAAAGATTTCATTCAATTTTCTTAACTTTCTCCATCTTAATACATAAAATAATATTTTTTTTGATGGGACATAAAATAACTTTAAATTTATCAATTATTAATCATTTTTTTTTATCAAATATCTTCTTCATTAAATATCCTTACCTACATATATTTCATTCATCAATTAAAATACACATTCTAAATTCTTCCAAAAAAATCTTACTCAGTTGAACACACCCCATAAATTGGTTCATATTTATGAAAAAGGATGAAAATGTTGTGAGAGAAAAAAGATAGAGTTAAAGAGTGTATTCTATTAATAGAAGGTGTGTTTTATTTTATGTTTTGAAAAGTTATTTATAAATAATTTTTAATGTTTAATTATAGTTGTTTGATTTTGATCCTTATAAAATTATTTAAAATATTTCAGCTATTTGAAAAAAATATTCACAAAGGGAGCAAAATTTTTGGAGAAAAGTTTGACGTTTTAAAATTTCGACTTGGTATTTGTAAAATTAAAAATAGTAAGAAAAGACCAGTATCATTGATTTTTTATGAGTTTTTTGGTTGTAGAACAAACGTTTAATTTTGTGAAAAAATAAAAGTGTTTGGAACTGATGTGAAATAAAGTAAAAGATGAGTGATTTAAAAGAAAATTAGGGAAATGAAAGTTTGATAAGAGAACATAACATAGGAAGGCTGCTGAGTTGGGAAATGTTTTTGAAATTTTGGAGATATAATTGAGTATAATTTAAAAAAAAAAAATGTGATTCAATAGAGAATTGGTAGAATTAAAATTATTTTATGTATGGGGATTGACAAAGTTGAAACTTTTTCTTTTTGAATAAAAGATTGATACCAAACATACCTAAACAAAAAAATAGAGAAATGACAGAAGAAATAACAGGTTTATTCACAAAGATATCTCAGTCAAATCACAATTAAGAAAATATTTTCTTAATCCCTCAGTTTATTTGAAGTAGGAAAATAATTTTGAAAAATTTAAGGATATATTTTTTATTGATAGATTAAATATATGTGAGTAGAGAAATTTAAAAAAAATATTATTTTATAAAAAAATAATAGATTTAAGGTTATTAAATATATTAAAAATTAAAAAAATAAAAAATAAAAAATTTGAATTTTTTTTTCTTGTACCCGAACTGACCCAAATTCATAATTTCTACCTTGATTCTCATGATATTATGCAAAAACAAAACATAGGACATAAAGTATAATGAACCAAGTTTTAAAAATGTGTATAAAAAAAAAAACAAACAGAATTTCGGTATAAAAAATAAAACTAAAATGACATTTAAAAAAAAAAATTAACAGTTTTCCACATATATCTTCTACCAAAACAAGTGTATAAGACTTTGATTTTCTTACGTAACAAGGAAATTTTCGTTTCACATAACTCTCAAAAAAAAGTTCGAAAGAAAATGTTTTTGTTTTGTTCAGAAAAGAGAAAATATGAGGGATGTAAAAAGTGAATGTTTTTGCAGTATAATGAGAAGCCCGCTCTCTGGATCCACTTCAAAACCCTACTACCCATTTCCCCATCCCACTCCTCTGTTTTCTCCCCCTTTTTTAAAAGGGATAAAGCCAAAACACACCATAACACAACAAAAACCAACTCTGTTCACAAAAACACTCTCACAATTCAAGAAGAAGAAGAGAGAAGAGAAAACAGAACAATTTCTCTCTTCTTTCTGAGAAAAAAACTGCACCACCCATGGATCCACTTGACGCCACCAACGTCCTGTTTGCGAAAATCAAAAGCATGGACCCTGAGAACGCCTCCAAGATCATGGGCTACATCCTTATACAAGATGTTCAAGACAAGGACTTGTTGCGCCTTGCTTTCAGCCCGGATGCACTCTTGCACTCCTTTGTTGCGACGGTCAAAGTTAACCTCGGACTTCCGTCGAACACCTTCTCTGCACCTTCAAGTTCTCCCTCGTCTCCTTCTCCGCTCAACCCCATCTCCCGCCCTGGCGCTCAGAACCCGTTTTCACAGTTGTCTCCGCGGCTTTCCGGCAATGCCCTCTTCAACACTAGTCCCAAGTCGAGCCCTTTGCTTTCTTACGAGAATATTCGCTCTCCCGGGGGTTTTTTGGGTCCTCCGTTTTCGAATCTCAAGCATGCGAGCGGCGTGGTGGCGGACAGTGATTTTCTTGATCAGCAGCAAATGGACGACTACTTGTCTTTTATGAACGATTCGTCGGTTAAGGGGGAGGAGTTCGCAGACTCCGGTGGTCAGTTGGGTTTTCCGGCGGGTAATAATAATGATATCCATTTGCACAGGAGGAGTTTCTCTGAAAGTGACGCTTCCTTTTTTTCTGAAGACAAGCCTTGTCTCTATTTCGCTAGAGGCTGTTGCAAGAATGGGGACAACTGCAAGTTCGCGCATGTCAGTTCTGGGGATGGTTTGGAGAACAACAATGGCGTTGGAATGGATTCTCCTAGTCAGATGGAGATGCTTTATCATCAACAGGAAGAGATGATGAGAATGAGAGCTGCTCATCACCATAGTAGGTTGCCTGCTGCACAGTTCATGCCTGGGCATTCTTCATTTCCTTTTGATAAAAGCATGAACCGTCTCTTGCAAAATGATTCTCAAAGGTCCGCTGAGAATTAGCCATTACTTTTTCATTTTTTTATCAAGTAGTAGTATCAACTCAGTTGCTTGATTTCACGGCGTTTGATGTCATGCAGAGCTGCAGCATTGATGTTGGGTGAAGAAATCAGCAAGTTTGGCCGCCGCCGGCCTGAAAGGAATGACTTTTTGGCGATGGGTTTTGCAGAAAAGGCCAACTCAGCATCGAGACAGATCTACTTGACATTTCCGGCTGACAGTACATTTAAAGATGAAGATGTCTCAAGTTACTTCAGGTATCACATTGCACATGTAGCCTCATAAACTAATGTTGTTCTTTTGTTATTTGTGGTAGCACTCCATATTTATCTACTGTAATGACTATGCTAATTGGTTGTTCTGGGTTTTTGGAAGTTAAGTAGCAAGTAAGAACTCACATTAGGGGTGTGTTCTTTAACATAAAAACACATAAAAAATCAATTACATCAAATTTTGCTCCATTTTTTTTTCTCACTAATATCACATCAGTTTTCAGACACATTTCTTTTTTCTCCAATTTTTTTCTCTGCCAAGCACACGCTAAACTGTTAAAAACTGTGGTAGATGTGTTAAATTGTCCTAGGCTAGCGTTGGTATGTCCTTCTCTCTTTCTTGGAGCCATTTACACAGCTGTGCTTGTACCTGAACTGGGAAATACATGTGAAAAGAGTTATTTTCATCGTCATGTACTACAATGATGTGTCAATTTGCTCTAAATAACTGGTTTTGTTTTGTGGAATTTCAATTGGCAGGTGTGAATTTCTGCCACGTTTTTTTTTTTGCTTAAATTTTTAGTGTTCACCAATTTTGGATGAATAGTTAACACTATAATCTTCATTATTGAAATACTTTGGAGTAAGGTGCAATATAATGATTTTACATAAGTTATCCATCAGTCCTATGTTTTCACCCCGGCAGTGGGAAAAGTCTTACAAAACATTTACTCCAATTGTGATCAACTGTTTAACTTCTACCTTGCTTCATGTCAGAATGGAAGGCAATCTCATATTGTTGCATCAGCATCATTGACAATGATAACAATAGGATTCTGCTGAATTAATTGGAATGCTCCATTACCTTCAATTCCTACGTATCATTTATATATATACACAATGAAATTTGTTGGTGTGGTTTGTGCATTATGTGCTTTTTGAAAGATAGTTGTCACACCGTTCAGATGCAATGAACAATGCTTGTAAAAGAAGCAAGAAGATTTTCAATGTACGCTGTTTATGTTTTAATTGGAGGATTGATGAATTCTTTCTGCTATTAGTATTTCTGAGAGCTGGCATATGGATATCCAGGCCCTCTTTGGGATTTTAAGGCATTTAGCATGGCTGCTCATTCGTGATGGAGTACTATTCTACATTGTAATATTCGTAGGTGTTGAAAATTTGGATTGTCTTCACTTGTTACGATCTACTCATAAAGATCTATGCAGGATGGAGGATCAATTATTGATATACTTCACGGTCTTGGTGCTTGCTAATGCTTTTCATATTACTGGTCTTACCTGTGTTGTGTAAATGAAATTCCATATCTATGCTTATCTTGGTCATGACT
>JBBYHH010072739.1:0-15547 GCA_038382905.1 Daphne laureola
GAAAGCATAGACATGTGAAGTTAAATGATGCATATATTTCTCATAATTTGCAATCTAATCTTTCTAGATATATATATATATATATATATATATATATATATTTTTTCACTGTTTTTCTTAGTCAAACACTACAACTTGAACAGTAAAAGAAATATTTCAATAATTTTAGAACGGGGAGTAGTAAATACTTCCTCCGCCCACAAAGGTTGTCAAGTTTCTATTTAAGAAGCTCTCTATCACCATTTTTATCATTTTATCCCCTTATCTTACACCATGGATCAACAAGATTTTCTCTTTCTTCTCACCCATCTTAAAATTGGGGCATACAAGATTTTCTTATTATTCCTTTTTTATTAGGGTAATTTTATTAGGGATGATAGTGGTTTGGAGTAAACTGCAATTCATAGAGATCCGTCCCGTATATCGTGGACCTATTCGTGGATTTTATCCATGAATTTGTGGAGATGAATTATTTTCTAATCCGCTAGTGTTTATGGAGATAGAGGCAGATTTGACTCATCCACATCATGGAGGTGCACCATCCGCAGATTCGTGCATATCTGCAACCCGTAGACCCATTATACATAGCAATTAGGCAAAAAAACTTGTAGTATCTAGTTACAAACTTTTATCTTGTATTTCTCTAACTCGTAGAATAAACTGAGATGTTTCGAAATGTTTGGATATTATTTTATTCATCTTAAATTAATGAATGCAATTATCCATAAAAATAATAGTTAAAAGTTATATAATGTTGATATTAAAATATCTGCCAATCCCCGTGAATGTACAAAAATTCACGAATGACGGAAATGAAGATAATTTTTTCTCCGTTAAAAAAATACTCACAAAAAAAAAAAAAAAAACAGATAATTCACTCCACCGTAATCTGAAATCTTATCAACTATTCTCATTTTTCTTAATATCCGTGTCCAAATAAATCCTAGAATCTTTGTGGAATAGGGTATAATTGATGAAAACTGATTAAAAATAAACTATAACCTGACCAGATCTAGAACTGAAGTAACCCATGCTCCGATCATGTTAGTCTGCGACTTGATCATCTACACGAGTTCATAAAAGTTACTCATTCTCCCCCAAAATTATTAAAACCTTTTTTTATTATCTTAAAATTATTGAAACATTTTCTTTATTTAATAAATTATTATACATGTATTTATTTAATTATCTTTCTATCCCCTCTTCCACTTATCAAATTAATACAAAATTGACTTTTCCTAAAATAGCGTGTCCAGTCAATATGTTTCAATAATAATAAGACGGAGAGAGTAACTTTCTTTCCCAAATACTCGTCACACGCAGCGACAACAAACAATCTTGATCAAAATATGCACATAATAATTTAACGTGATTTGGCTCTTAACTAACCTGCGTATATGGATGAGAGAAATTCATTATAACAATTCGATAAAATATGAGAACTACAAAAGATTCTCGTCCTAGTCATCCCGACTTCCAAACCTCTTTTCTCTTTTTTCACCTTTACATTTTATCTTTCTACTACATTGAATTTTCTCTCATACCCAAAATTCTAACATAATTTATTTTTATATATGTTACAATCAAATCTAATTATATTTTAATTAGGAAAACAAAATCTTAATCTTGCTTAAACTCCTAAACAAACAAAAACAAGCCAAACCTAAAATACACCCGTACCACTACTACGTAATCGGAATCCTAAGCGGACCAGGCTTTTTTAAAGCCATACTCTAATTGTAAAATCCTAGACTAATTCACACGTTCCTAACTTTAACCCAAACCCAATTCTTTAACTCTTCACCAATTAGTGGATTAATCACAACCCAAGTCCTCAAACTCTTCATTATTAAAAATAATGGGAAAATTACAAAATTCTTCCTGAGATTTGGTAAAATCTTCAATTTGTCCCATTTATTTTCAAAGCCCTGCAGTTACCTCTCTGAGGTTTAGTAAAATCTTCAGTTACCCCCATTGACTATTTATGTTGTTAGTTGACCTTTAAAAATTTATAGGTTTAACTATTCTTATTATCACTAATATTTTTTATCCTAACACTTCAACCCCAATATTTTATTTATTTCTTTTCTCCCTCCCCAACCAGCCACCCTGTCTAGGTGTCGTTGTCGTCTGGTCACCTCCACGACGCAGACAAGCTCAAGCCGCAGAAATGCAGGTGAACCCATATTGCTAGGACACAAGTGAGTTCGGGTTGTCCCTTGACTGTTCTGGAGTATAGCTAGTGTAATTAGTGTAAAAAAATTTAAGAGTTAACTAACAATACAACTGATCAAAGGGGTAATTGAAGATTTCACTAAACCTCAGGAAGGTAACTCTAGGTTTTTGAAAATAGAAGAAATAAATTAAAGATTTTATCAAACCTCATGGGAGTTTTTGTAATTTTCCCTTGAATAATTGAGTCAATATTCAACCAGCCTGCCCCAACGTAGGAGCTTGCATTAATCTATTTCACTAAAACATCATGTTCTAATTAACTTAATCAAAATCATCTCTTGTTGATGGTGACCTTCAACCGAACAATATCATCACTGCCCTCAATCAACTTGAAGGCACAAACATCTGCATGTCTAAGATGATTGTCATCTACAAACTGTGCCCAACCAGTGCTGAATGTACCATACCTTCCACTGAAACTCAACTTGACCTCCCATGACCTTCCTTCAACCTCAAGGATCACATCTATGTCTTTCCTTGGCCTGGTGGTTATATGATTATCAGTGAACTCGACCGACACTCGCTGTAAAACATTCATCAGGTGTAAACAAATGTGTTAATAGGATCTTCTACCGATTGGTGTTGAGATTAAGATCTGGTTAGAGAAACAAATCATACCATTTGCTTCGACCTCCACGATGATCCGACATTTTTGGTGAAGGAATCCCCGCAAACTTGTTGCGTCTGTAGTGAAGGTTGTTTTCGAGGATGACTCTTTCTACCTGTGAATTCATCCAAAAACTTAGCAGAGCCATTTTAGAATATCTGTTTCAAGTAACTGTAATGTTTTAGATAATTTTTTAATGATCAAGATCAAACCGCTACAGCTAATCGTGAAAAACTATCCGTAGATAACTTTTTAAAACCGAAAAACTACTTTTAAAAAAATGTAGAGCAATCACTAACCTGAAGTTGTTTTCGGGCAGCGATTAACATCGGAAGTTGAGAAAGAGACGTTAAACACGAATTCCTCGCCCTTAATCAATCCAAACACATAAAACCCTCCCTCCTGAAAATTGTTACTCATCACAAAATTTATCCAAGAATCACCTATGAATTTAGCTACTGGGTGTCTATTGCTGGCAGGTTGTACAAATTTAACTTGAACGGTCCAAGTTCTTCCATCAGAAACTCTAAGCTTGATTTGATCAATTCCAGACAAATGCTCTGATCCAAACGAAGTGGGTATATACTGTCCAGAATCAGCAGAAAAAGGCAAATAACAAATTTAGAACCAGATGTGAGCATATGTTTCACTATGGTGGATAAAAAGACAAACTAGCTAGTAAATAGAAAGAAAAAAAAAAATCATACCATGTACTGATCTACTTTTGAACTTATGGCCTTTGTGAAGAATGGATTTTTTTTGACAAATTTGTGTGTATTTACACAAGCTTCCGGTGTCTCGGGAGAGGATGGTTTTTTAATACAACTTCTTCCACCTATGGACTCATCCAAATTGTCATGGTTAGTTCACATCTTTGTGGTTCAAAGTGGTGAGCCATAAGAGTGCTAAATATGTATAACTAACCTGTAGTTGACAGGAAAGTAACTTTGAAGACATTGCTCTTAATCATCTCAAAGACACAAACATCTCCCTCCTGCAAATTGTTACGCCTTACAAATGCTCTCCACTTAAGACCAATGAATTTAGCTGTGAACGGCTTCTGCGATGAGCACGAAAGTGCAACTATCCAAGATTTTCTATCAGAAACTCTAAGCTTGACATCACCAGTTCTAGTAAGATGCTTGGTTGCAAACCAGGACGGTATGTTCTATCCAGAACCCAAAAGACAGAGAAAGAAACAGAATGAACTAACAATCTCAAGAGACAAGTTCATAGATAAAGGTTTTATTTAGATGTATATGTACATGCACTCACAAGTTCTTTAGCATCATCTGATGAGAATTCAACCTTGAAATGAGGCTTTTCAGATTTCAAAGAATGTTCAGGGCGGCACTTCTTTTCATGTTTAAAAGCATTGCTGCTCTCTCCTCCTCTCTTTACATCTACATCAGAACAAAAAGTCCAAATTCAGTTGAGAATTAAGCAGACAACAGCAGAAATAGATATGTTCCGTAATGTACATGTTGATTCTGCAATATCAACCTTGTAATGGGACATGATGATTAGAGCAATTATCTCAACTCATCGCCGTCTCATGATATTTTCCATGAAAGTGGAAAAAATTATGATGATGCGATTTGAAATTTCATATTATTATTCTTTCGGAAGAAGTTGCGACAAGAAAGACATCCAACGTAAAACTTTGCCACTACGATTCTGCATGAATTTATAGTATCAACTAATTTTTGACAATTAACTGCCACTATAAATTTCATGTCACCGACCCCAATGTAGTTGGGATTAAGGTGTTGCTGATGATGGTGATGATGAACACCAAGCATAGACATAAAAAAAAATGCAAAAGAGCACATGAGCTACCAACCTGCAGTTTTTTGTTCCCGGTTTGAATTTGTCTCTGGTTCACTTTCAAGATGATATGACTGAATTCTCCTGTTCTTGCTAGGCCGAGTCTGACACGGAAACGATCTTTCCCTCTTTCTACAGCTCGATGGATACTTAATCTCACAGCTCTTAGCAAACACGAAGACATGAAAGTTGCAACCCCCGTCGTATCTGAACAGCACAGACTGTCCATGTTCAAGAGAGAGATCCTCTACAAACTCTTTCCACCCGTTGAGCAGCCACATTGTACCATTGGATTCTGAAAGTTCTGCAACCCATCGACTACCGCTGCGAACCTGTAGAATCACCTTGGTAGGAACTGAAACACCATTCAGATGTTCTTTACCAAAATCTTCTGGGATGAGCTGCAAAAAAGGCTCAACCATATAAGACTTGCAAACAAGCCTAGCCCTAATTTGTTGGAGATAGTCAAATTGATTATTTTGCTTAAGCCAATAGTTTAAGTCAATTGAATCAAATACTCCCTCCGTACACAAATAATTGCACCATTTGAATTTCATGTTTCAAAGTTCAATGTTCGACTCAAATATTTATAAAGATAAATAGTGCAAAAAAAATTCAAAAAATATATTTAGAAAAGTATATTGCAAATAATGATAAACATAAAAAATACTCCGCCGGTCTCCAAAATATGAATCATTTGTTTTAGCTATTTTACATTATTTAATCTATGATTTCATGAATCATTTGTTTTAGCTGTTTTACAGTATTTAATCTATGATTTTTTTTTTCATCCATGTTTAGACATCTAAAGTTAAATATTTTTTATGTGTATCATAATTTGTAATATAATTTTCTAGAATTCTTTTGCACTCTTTTTCTTTGTAAATATTTGAGTCAAATATTGAACTTTAAAATAGCAAAAATAAATGATTCATCTTTTAAAGACCTAAGGAGTATTTAACTTAGATATCCAAACATGCATGAAGAAAAAAGAGGTAAAATAAATTGTACAATCTTTGAACTACCCAAGAGTATATGATATGCTTTTGTGTTTTACTGTTTTTGAACGTTTTAGGGGAAATCATATGTTTGATTAAATTGGACTTAATTGGTTTAAGAGAATAATCAATTTGATTATCTCCAACCAGACTAAAACCATTAAAAAACCTAGAAAGAAACACCTAACGAAACACTTACCAGCTTCTCATCATGAAGTGTCTCCTCCAAAATCGACTTCAGAAACTGGGGCCGATCTTCTTGAAAAGCAATTGTTTCTATTCCTTGCGTGTAAAGAAACCCCAAAAAAAAAAAAAATTGGTGCAGAAAAAAGATACCAGTTGAATAATCGATTTTGTTTTTTTTTTGCTTGGAAGTTTTCTTGTGAGAGCTGTGTTTTTCTTGTGAAGGTGATTCTGTTTCGTGCGCTAGGGTTTTCTTCTTAAGTATAACAAACTCCGATATTCTCGCGCCTATTAAATTTACTTCATCGGTCCCTTTACTTTATAGCTTTATGATTATTTGACCACTAATAATGACAGGTTACACTTACATCCCTGTACTTTATAGATTTAGAAGCACAAGTAATACGGAGTACTAGTTAGTTGCATATCATTACATTCCAGATTTTCTCACATGGCTTAGTTTTTCACTACCACTTCACACTAAACAACTTGCAAGAGAGTTTCTGGTTTACCAAAAGATCATGACCTAGTGCAGAAATCAGCGCCTTTTGATGAACACCTTCATCACAACAACATCACTAACCCTAATCAGGTTGAACACACATTCATCTCCAGATTTCAGACCATTGTCCTTTACAAACTTGAACCAACCACCGTGTAAGATACCGTATCTGTGAGGTTGAAGCCTGATTAGTAACTTTATGTCCCAAAACTGTCCTTCCACCACAAGTCTCACATTTGTGTCTTCCATCAACATGGCTAGATGTTTGTTGGTGAAGTTAGTTGGCAAGCGCTGCAACATTATGTATATGTAATTTAAAATGTGTGAGTTACAGCTACAAATGAGCTTGAAATCTAGTTAAGAAAGAGAATCATACAATCAAGCCGCCACGGATGCCTGATGGTGGGATGATCTTTGTGAAGGATCCTTCACAAGGTTGGTTTGTGTCATGTGAGTTTCGCCTTTCAGGAGGAATTTTCTTTCCTTTATAATTAGAATATAAGACAAAAGTAGAAAAGTTTAATGTAACAAGGTAAGAAACGTTTCCTCAAAAGGAAAAGCTTCGGGTCTATTTAGTTATGAAATTTTTTCAAAATTTTCATTCCGAATGTCCTTTGTAAATAATTGGATGTATAACTAGTTATTAAGGAGAGAAAACCTTATTTTCAGAACTTTGGAAAACTCGTGTGTTAAAATAGAAAACCTTATTTTGAAGTTCTCCGTTTTAATGCTAGAGTTTTCAAAGTTTTCTATCACTTAATAACAAGTTATACATCCAACTATTTACAAATGAAATTTGACATAACTAAACGAACCCTACGTGTTTTGTAGAACAACCTGAAATGGAAAACATTTCAATTTTCCTAGGGAAAAGGAGTAACTTGTGAGGTAATGGTTAACCTGAAGTTGTTGCTGAATGGTGACTAACACTGGAAGTTGGGAAAGATACATCAAGCAGAGGTTCCTCACCTTTGCCCTTGATCAGTTCAAACACACAAACTCTTCCCACATACAGATTGTTATCCAACACAAACTCTTTCCACGAATCACCGAAGAGTCTAGCTACCGGTCGACTGTTACTCGCAGGCTGCGTGAATCCAAGTGAAACTATCCATGTCCTTCCACTAGAAACTCTAAGCTTCACTTGATTTCTTCCAATCAAATGCTCATTTGCAAACCAAGTGGGTATATACTGTACGTCCAGAGCCATAAACAGAACCAGAACATAACAAATTCAGAAGCAAATGTAAAACTTGGCTTAGCATGAAAATTTGTTACCATAATGTAACTGAGATGCTAGCAGGTCAATGAGAAGTATTATACTATATACCATGTACTTATGTACTGTGGACCGCATTTCATTGGTGAAAGATCGACTTTCTTTAACAGATTTGTTTGTCTCCAATGAGGATGGTGCTTCAGGACAACTCTTACTACCTGTCGACTCCAACAAATTTCTATAATTAGCAGAAGAATATTGATGGACTTCACAGTTTAGTGCTAGATTTGCAGACATAACCTGAAGTCGACTCGAGAACAACTTTGAACAAATCGGTTTGCACCAACTCAAAGTGACAAATATCACCCTCCTTCAAATTGTTATCCTTCGCAAACGTTTTCCAAGTAAGACCCAAGAATTTAGCTACAGGCGGCTTGTTGGGAGGCTGCGAGAACAAAAGTACAACTGTCCAAGTTCTTCCATTGGACACTTCAAGCTTCACATTACCAAATCTGCTCAAATGTTCCCTTGCAAACCAGTCTGGTATGTTCTGTTGACAGATGCAAAAGCAAAAAAGAAAGAAAGAACTAACAAACTTAGAAATAATTGCCAAAACAAATTCCATTTTATGGGAATAGGCACACACACTTACAAGCTCTTTAGTACCCTCTGGTGGAATTTCAACTTTGAAATGAGGGTAACCAGATTTGAAGGGAGATGATGATGAAGGGGTGTAGTTTTCTCCATTTTCCACAGCTTTCTTGATCTTTCCTCCCCTCTTTACATCTACAGAACACCATAGTTCAAACCGAAAACATGCTCAAACCGACAACAGCAGGAAACAAAGACATCACACCATGTCAAGAGAACACAAACCCTAAAATGACTTTAAGTTACAAATTAATTAACCTGGAGATTGCCGTTTTGAGGTCAGATTTTTCACTGGTTCATAAGTTGAGGGAGATTTGAAGGGAGATGATGAAGGGGTGTAGTTTTCTCCATTTTCCACAGCTTTCTTGATCTTTCTTCTTCTCTTTACATCTACAGAACACCATAGTGCAAACCGAAATCATGCTCAAACAGACAACAGCAGGAAACAAAGACATCACACCATGTCAACAGAACACAAACCCTAAAATGACTTTGAGTTACAAATTAATAAACCTGGAGATTTCGGTTCTGAGGTCAGATTTTTCACTGGTTCATCAGTTAAATGAGATTTTCTTGCCTTGCAAGGCTGAGATTCCGGTAAAGAGGGTCTTCCTCTTCCCCTTTTCTTACAATTTGATGGGTACTCAATCTCATGACTTCCATCAAAGACCGACACATGAAATCTGCAGCCTCCATCATACCTGAAAACAACAGAATAACCAAGTTTAAGAGACAGATCTTGTGCAAACTTCTCCCACCCATTTTGAAGCGACATCTGGCCGTTGGATTTGGACAGTTCAATCTCCCATTTTCTTCCACCAGGAACCATTAAAATCACATTGGCAGAGATTGAAACGCTGTTGAAATGTTCTCTAGCGAAATCTTCCGGGACAAGCTACAAAAAAAACGGTTGCAATGATTTTCAAGCAAGCATCCATGGAAAAAGCTATATAGAACAATAAAATGTGTATATCTAAGTGCTTACCATTTTTGCAAAGTGGATGGCTTCGTCAGATATGATCTTCAGAAAATTTTGTTTCTTCATTTCTGACTGTGAGACACTCAGAAAAGAGTACTTTTTTTTCTGTATGTCTCTGCAGTGATCTAGAAAAAGGTAGTAAGCATGAAGCAAAATGAGGCAATACAACGTTTCTATCTGGAAATTAAGTAGATGGGGTACTATTTGATGTCACACCAGATCAGTAGCCATGAAGGAGTGAATAGTTTGGGTTGTTGTGGAGGAAGTAAATGAAGTGAGTGGAAGGAGTAAATAATCAGTTTGTGTAATAAATTTGGTGCTAATAGAAGGTCAACTTTCTGGGTTTGATTTGATCCGCCAACAAGCACGCACAGGGTGCTAAGCTATAGCTAAGGACTCGGATGC
The DNA here is from genome assembly GCA_038382905.1 of Daphne laureola. Classification (NCBI taxonomy): domain Eukaryota; kingdom Viridiplantae; phylum Streptophyta; class Magnoliopsida; order Malvales; family Thymelaeaceae; genus Daphne; species Daphne laureola. The sequence continues at coordinate 9,607 of JBBYHH010072739.1, forward strand.
TTTTTTCCATATTTATTGTGTCACATCTCTGTACACCCACGGATTGGAAATTATTATATGTGTATGAAAAATTTACCTTTAAATATATATGAATTTTTTTTATAAATTAAATATTATAAAATAATTAAAATAAATTGATAAATTGATTGAGGATGGTGAGCAGTGACAGAACTAGGAATGGGGGGTTGGGTAGCTTAATATAAGGGGATTCGCCCCTCTCAAATATTTTAAATTAACTCATTTTTATTTTTAAATAAGAAATTTATGTAATTAGATAGAAAAAAATAATTGATTTAAATATTTTTATTTGAATCAGTTAAATTTATAATAATTTTTTTTTGTCTAATTCTATATGTATCAAAAAAAAAAAAAAGTTAATGTTATTAATAAAATCCAGTGAAGGACAAAGAGATGACATCACTTCCAGTCTTTTTAAAAATTAGATAAAAAAATTAATTTAAAAGTTATGAGAAAAATAATTAACATTATAGAATCTACTGCGATCATCTCCAATTAATTTTATATTTTTTTATTATACAATATTTAATCTATATTTTTCATGAATGTTTAAACATTTAAAATTAAATATTTTTTAAAATAAAAAATCCAAATTAATAAATTTAAATAAATTATTTTTTTCTATCTAATTCTATAAATATCTTATTTAAAAAATAATTGGTCTGAAAAATTTATAAAAGATGATAATTAATTTATAGTATTTGAGGGGAGTGATGCGGTGTACTTTAGAGACGTTGGATACCTAAGTTATAGCTATGTTTAAGGACTCCCATGCCTTTTCCCTATTTATTGTGTCACATCCCTCTACCCACTATAAATAATAACACCGTAAATGATTCTTTAAAAATTTAACAATTTTATAGGAGTATTATACCAATTTTGGTTCAACCATGTTGTCACAATATAAAAAAAAAAATTGTTTTAAATGAAATGACCAATTTCTAATTTTATTCTTATAAATGTACTTACTTAAGAAATTTAGGGAGTGGGTTGGGAGAGATGAGAGTGAGTTTGGAAAGGGTTGGTGAAATTTTATGTAAAATGAGTTAATGACCAAAGACAATATTAATCTATATATATAAAAAAAAAATGACAACATATTTGGGACGAGATAGTAAATTCTACATTTGAGGACTCCTTCCATTCGTGGAAGGTAAAAGCCAAAAATAAACCCCCGAACTTTTTAATTTGTCAAGAATCGGTCATTGAATTTTTTATCAAACCAAATAAACCACTGAATTTTTTTAATTGTACAAACTTAGCCACTGCGTTTAATTTCTAATGGTGTTTCAGGTGAAAAAATGATGCGGATTGAGGATAAAGTTAAAGAGTAAACTCTAATTTTAGTCCCTTAGCTTTCAAAAGTATCATATTTTAGTCATTTTTTAAGAATTTGTTCTATTTGAGTCCTTTTGCTTTGGTTTTACTTCAATTAAGATCTTTAAGTGAATGTTTGACAATTTTACCCTTTCAGATAAATGGTACAATAACAATTATTAACTAAATTTTACTTATAACACTATTTAGACCCTCACATTTTAAAAATTTACAAACACGCTATCTCTCCCACATCCCGGCATCAATTTCTTTTTTTATTAATGAAGAAATTGTCGTGTGTGCTGTGTGGAGCAAGGCAGCTAGCGCACAAGTATTTTCATTTCCCAACTCACTCGGAAGCTGCCCAGAAAACCCATTTCTGTTGGATAATATCATAAGTCAAGTAGAAATAGGATTAGCAGGTGTTGCGTGTTAGTCAAGTCATGTCCATTGTGGATTAGTTTAAGTATTGTTCTCTCGGTTTACTGCTTCTACTTATTTTAGGATTAATCTTAGTTTATCTGATGTTAGGATTGTAATTGACTTGCTATTTAAAGCATGGATTAATGGAATGGAAAATCTATCAAGGTAAATTATATTGTGTTCTAGCCTAGGTCACGGTTTACAATCAACAATTTCCCGACAAATCAAGATACTCCAGTGACGGACAGTAGACGAGAGACGAGAAGGGATTGAACCGAAAGCTGGCCAAATGGGCGATTTCCAGTCCGAGTTGGCCGGAAAACGGTGAGGTTTAGAGAGAGAACAGATTGACAATCGTCACATTAGATGCCACCCTATTTGCAAGGGACGGCGACAGAAGGGTCCCAGCCTAGCGGAGGGAAGTGAGGACCAGTGTCACTGGCGAGACAGAAGCGCGACGCCGTCCGGCAAGAGAGCATCAGAAAGGAAGAAGCACCAAAGGACCATAAACAAGCATTGAAGACAAACACCCATTCCGACGACGGCCCGTCGAAGATCGGAAAAGCCGAGAACAGAGCAATTGAGAGGTCTGCAAGTTAAAACTTAAAGTTTGCTGAGCTTCAAATCAGCAAGCAATTTCTCAGTCCGTATTCCACTACCAAATTTCAATGACACCGTGTTATTTTACTAAAATGTTAGTGTGTTTGTAAATTTCAATGGCACTACCAAATTGAAGCTGGGGACGGGGATGGGACAGGACCGGGAGAGATAGTGTGTTTGTAAATTTTTAAAATTGAGGATCTAAATAGTGTAATAAGACAAATTCAGTTAATAATCGTTATTGTAACATTTATCTGAAAGGGTAAAATTGTCAAATACTCACAAAATGACCTCAATTGAAGCAAAACCAAAGCAAAATAACTCAAATAGAATAAATTCTTAAAAGATGACTAAAATATGACATTTTTTAAAACTAAGGAACTAAAGTTAGAGTTTACTCTAAAGTTAAATGTAAAGTGTCTTTAACTGTTTGATTTAAAAAAAATATACACGCACGTTAAGAGAATATTACGTCATTTTCATTTACCCTAACCGCGTCTGATTTTCTCGATGATATTCTTTTAACGTGTTTTTTTAATTGGTCACTTAGAGACAATTTATGTTAAACTTCTCGTTCAATCCGTTTCATTCTTCCGCGTGAAAAATCATTTGAATTTAGACTTAGTGGTTAAATTGGTACAATTACAAAAGTTTAATAGTTTATTCAGTTGGATAAAAAATTCAATGGCTGATTTTTTACAAACTAAAAAGTTTAGAGGTTTATTTGTGCTTTTTTCCATTCGTGAAAAATTGATACATTTCTTTTTTGATATTATGACAGACTCAATTTTTACTAGAAAACAAAATCACTAAAAAAATTCATAAAAAATATATTTAGAAACTAGAAACATTGATCTATAGTTTGTATTTAAATCATTTGACTTTATATATTATAGAACTGAAGAAATGAAATCTTAGATTAAATATTGAAAAAGAAACACACAATTTTTTCAGAGATGGAGATAGTATAAAATTATCTAATAATCTATAAAAATATGGATAAACTCGGGGATATTATGTAAATGTATATACTCCCCTCATTCTAGCAAAACTCATACGTTTGTTTTTAGCATTTAATGCAGTCTCCCCTATTGTCCCAAATAAAGCAACCAAGAAAAGAGGTTGAATTGGTTGACACCAAATTCTTCTGCACAAGCATTTGTGTTATACCTGAAAAGTGCCTCCACACGTTAAGTGATGTTCATGAGTTGAAGTTGTTACTTCACACATTGAGTCGTCGCAAAAATAGAGCGTTGGAGTATATGAACACAACAATTTATAGAGGTTCGATCTATAAAACTTACGTCAACTCCTCAAGCTTTTATCTGAAGGTTTATCTCCACTATTATGTTGTTTTATTTTGAGCCTTTTATTGTCAGCCCTACCTAAATTCAAATTGACATAGAATTCCTCCACCAAATAAGGATATCGAGTGACTCCAAGACCAAAGAAATCAAGAAGCTGGTATTATTCTAGCCAATCAACCAACTTTGCTAGGCCTAGATTCAATAGTTCTTCCCTATCAACGTATTGATAGACTCAACCAAATAGAGAAGGGCTAATGATGACTTCTTTTCTTGGTGTTGGCCAAGTCGAAGCTTTGAAAGTTGATTTCTTTTTGGCCTTTAAGTCCTCTAAAGTGGCTTTACCTTTATCTTTTTCTGTAGTAGAGTATTTCCTCTTCTTTTATGAGCTTGAAACCTTAGTCTTTTCAGAACTTGAAGCCTTAGCTTTCTTAGGCCATCTTTCTCTTCTTGATTCTCAACCAGAATTCTAATGTTTGCGTTACGTTATGGGATTATTTTTGAATTAAATTGATTAATTACTAAATAGTACCCCCTCCATCTTAAAAAGATTCGAATATTTTATTTTCAGCATTTAAACTATGATTTATTCTTTTCAATATTTTGATGTAAAAAGCTAAATAATTTATATGCAAATGATAATTCAATGTTTCTAGTTTTTATTTTTTTTTAAATCAGTAAATTTTTCTTAATAAAAATTTGAGTAAAATACAACATCAAAAATCAAACGTTTGAATTATTTTGGGACACAGGTAATAATAATATCTTCCTCTTTTCATTTTTTTTCTAAATGGTTAAAGATAAAATATACCAACACTTAATTGTAAGTGATTACCAAAATTGTCATCTAACAATTTTAAATTTTTAGTAACCTTAAACAATATCTCAGTAGCCCCAATCAACTTTTTCACTACATATAATCATATATCGAAATCTCTTTGCAATATACCAACCAAAATACAAATTGAGAAGTACATAACATTTTCATTCATTTCAATAATGATAAATTTTCTACTGCAGCATAATAATATTTTTATTGCAGCATAATAATATTTTTTCCGTTTCAAACGTGTTGTAACTTTTAGTTTTTTTAAGTATAGATTAAGATTGTCTTTGGTCATCAACTCATTTTACATAAAGTTTCAGCATTACCTCATTTCAAACTCATTCTCACTCCTCCCAACTTACTACCTTAGCAATTTAAGTGAGTGCACTTATTAAGATAACAATGAATTAAAAGAAAACAAAAATAAAAAATATCATTTTATTTTAAACATTTTTGTTTATATTGGGACGAATGAACTATGAACTACTCCCTTCCTCCCATAAGTTTTGTAATATTTAACTTTTGATCTCAATTTGACTGTAAATTATCTATATTGTTCTTTGATAAAATAATTATAAAAAATATCTTCATAAACTAGGAACATCAAAATTTCATATCAATATATAAATTTTAAAGCTAAAAATGATATAGAAATAAAATTATAGATTAAATGTTGAAAAATAAATATGTAAAATTTTTGGAACGGAGGGAGTATTATGATACCATAACTAAAGAGGTGTAGCCTTTTATAAATAAATAAATAAAAGAGGTATAAATTTACTTAAAGAAATGCGTACAAATGTTAAAAAGAAAAGAAAAGAAAAAAAAAGCGTATGAATATTAAAAAAAGAAAAGAAAAAGTAAAGAGATAGAAAGAAATCCAAAGAAGGACAAAACAGAAAAACTGGAGCAATGAGCTAAACTGATGTGACACGTGACACTATTTCATTGGACGGCTACTGTTTATCAACAGTAAGAAGGACGCTACTATTCATCAATAATTACACTTTTATACGAATAACTTTATGAGAATTGGGAAGTAGAGTAATTTAGAAGTCTATAAGAAACTCAGGATATTAGCTCTAAAACTTGAGGGACCAATGCAAAAAATAATAAAAAAAGGAAGTGATTTTTTTCTTCTAGAAATGTTCTCTCACAAATTTCATAAAATCTCTCCTACAAATAGTGTAAATGAACACACTTTAAAAGAAAAAAAAAATTATAAAAAACAAAACTGACCTGGAAAAAAAAACAAAAGTTCCTAATTTTTTAAAAAAAAAAGAGAGATTAAAACCGAGCAAAAATAAAATTAAAAAAAAAAGTCAAAAGTACAGTTCATCTACATTAAATTAACTATAAAAAGTAAAAAAAAAAAGATATTTAAATTGAAAAAAAAAAAATAACAAAAAAAAGGGTGCTTTTCTTCTAGAGTACCCACTATTAAAACTGAAAA
>JBBYHH010072850.1:0-15541 GCA_038382905.1 Daphne laureola
ACCTGAACCCGACCTGACCCGAAAATAGCTTAACCCGAATCAACCCGAAACCCGAATAACCCGACCTGAACCCGACCCGACCCGACCCGCCCAATTGACACCCCTATTCACATATGCCTATTTAAAAACAAATCATCTCCATTTTTTTTACTTAATCTCAACCTTCTTGCCAATTCACTTTTATGCAATTAAGATAAAAAAGATAAAGAGTTGTGCGAGTCACGTTAGTGTGGTCATCAAAGAATAACAAAATAAAATAAAACAGGCAACAACTCTTAACCACATATGTGGTTTTCTAGATACTTCTGAACTGACCTAAATATTGTTCTCTTATATAATTATTTCTTAATTCCTCTTCTCCAGTCCTGATCTAAACCATCGTCACTCTCAACCCTTCTTCTACCTTTGTCTTCTCTGTTTGATTTTTCATTTATAAGCCTCTGATGAACCATGAACCTCTTTTCTCATCGCTTCAATCATCGTTTAGCCAAGATGAACCACAAACTCAGACGGTCCTCTTGCAGATTTGTTCATAAATCCAGATCTGTTCATGAATCAAGACTGAGGATGTGGAGGTTGCATCGCCTCGATTCTAACTGTCAAGATCTTCACCTTCGTGCGATCTGCTACTACTGCGATCTTCATCGTTTCGACATTGAAGTCGGAGAGAAGATCTTCACCGACTACCGCGATCTCTGCCTGTGATGTCTGTTAATCTTTAAAGGAACAGAAGCGAGAAAGCAATTGGGGCACTGAACAACTGCTGAGGTTTTTCTGTATTGATATATATATAACCTTTATAAAGCCTTAACTTAATTGAACTAGGAGTCCTAACTAGACTAAGATTTAAACTAAACGTACTACAAAGTAAACACTAAAACTCTACTAAATAAGAAATCCTAAATCTAAACGAACTTGAATGAGTTGTGCTCCAAACTAGCCCAACTCTTCTGAGTTTTGTATCAACCTGGAGTCTAGCTCTTGATGCTTGTGTGATGCATGGCCTGTAGTTTCAAGTTCACTTCCAACATTGTCTCCCCTTAAATTAACTCCAATTGGAGTTGGTTTAATATGCTTGATAGTTCTTACTCCAAGCAAGTCTCTTAACTTAAAAAATGCATCAAGCTTGAGTGGTTTAGTCATGATGTCTGCTACTTGATCTTGACTTCCACAATACTCCAAGAAAATTTTGCCTTCTCTGGTGAGGTCTCTAAGAAAGTGATATCTAACATCAATATGTTTGCTGCGTCCATGTAATACTGGGTTTTTTGATAATTTGATTGTTGAGCTGTTATCACACCTTATAACAGTACCACCTTCTTCATCACTTCCCAGCTCCTGTTTGATTTTCTTGACCCATATTGCATGACAAGCGCATACAGCAGCTGCCACAAATTCTGCTTCAGTAGTGGAGAGAGTTACAATTGGTTGTTTCTTTGAACTCCATGCAACTGCTCCAGAATTGAATATGAAAACATATCCACTAGTGCTTTTCCGATCCTCCATGTCCCCAGCATAATCACTGTCGGTGAAAACAAGCATCTCCTCATCCTTTCTCTTACTGTAATGAATTCCGAAATCTGATGTGCCTTTTAGATATCTCAGTACCCTTTTTCCTAGTCCAAAGTGAAGCTCTGTAGGTTGAGACATATACCTACTAAGCAAGCATGTAACAAACATTAGGTCTGGCCTTGTGGCAGTGAGATACATCAAACTTCCTACCAATTGCTTATACAGTCTTTCATCAACTGGTTTCCCTTCACTATCTTTGTGAATCTTAAATCCAGGTGTAATTGGATTTTTCACTTCATTGCATTCTGTCATTCCAAACCTATTAAGTACTTCTTGTGCATATTTCTTTTGACATATTGTAATTCCTCTTTGGTGCTGCAATACTTCAATTCCGAGGAAGAAATGTAACCTTCCAAGGTCAGTCATGTCAAATTCTTGTTGCATTGACTCTTTAAAATCTGTCAGTAGTTTCTGATCATCACCTGTGTAGATTAAATCATCTACATAAACACTCACAATGATGATATTTCCTTGTTGATTTCCTTTTGTAAACAGAGTTTGCTCATTCTCACATCTCCTGAATCCATCTTTCAAGAAATGAGTTTCAAGTCTGCTAAACCAAGCCCTAGGGGCTTGTTTTAGTCCATATAAAGCTTTATTAAGCTTATATACAAGATGTTCCTGTCCTTTGACTTCATACCCTTGAGGTTGATCAACATATACATCTTCACTTAAATCTCCTTGTAGAAATGCTGACTTGATATCTAGTTGCATAACTGTCCAGCCCTTCTGAGCAGCCATTGAGATAATCATCCTTACAGTATCTAAACGAGCTACTGGGGCAAAAACCTCAGTGTAGTCTATGCCAAACTTTTGTGAGTACCCTTTGGCCACTAATCTTGCTTTGTATTTATCAAGTTCTCCATTTTCATTGAGTTTCCTCTTGAAAATCCACTTCACACCAATTGTTTTTGCTCCAGTTGGTAATTCGGTTAGAAACCAAGTGTTATTCTTTTGGATGGAGTTGATTTCATTATCCATAGCAGACCTCCATTCTGGCTTTGTGACTGCTTCTTCATAGAAAGTAGGATCTGGGGTAGGTGTGATAGCTGCAACCATGGCCAAAGTAGCTATATTTTATTCTTCAGATTCTCTAACATAATCTTGCATCCAGCTGGGAGTTTTCCTAACTCTTTTACTTCTTTCTGCCTGATCATTTCTTTCTGCTGTATTTTCACTTCTTTCTGCCTGATCATTTCTTTCTGCTGTATTTTCTTCTCTTTCTTCTGGATCTGCCTCTGGATCTGCCTCCCCTTCAACAAGGACAGGTTCTTCTATTTCTTTTTCAATATTTATGTCTTCATTCCAGTTAAAATCTGGTATGGTTTGTTCCTCAGATATGATATTCCAATTCCATGCCTTATCTTCTTCAATCACAACATCTTTGCTGATTATGATCTTTTTGCAAATGGGATCATACAGTCGGTATCCTTTTGATTCATCACTGATACCCACAAAAACACATGTAGTGCTCTTTTTGTCAAGTTTCCCACGTTTTGCATCTGGAATGTGGACATGTGCTAAAGAACCAAAAATTCTGAGATGTTGAATTGTTGGTTTTTGGCCATTCCAGACCTCTTGAGGTGTCTTATCCTTGATAGCAGAAGTAGGAGATCTATTTAAAATGTAGAAGGCTAAATTGGCTGCTTCTGCCCACATGTTTTTGGGCATTCCTTTATCTGCTAACATAGCCCTTACCATATTCATTACTGTTCTGTTCTTTCTTTCTGCCACTCCATTTTATTGTGGAGTGTATGGAGTGGTTAACTGTCTCTTGATGCCACGGTCTTTGCAGTATTCATCAAACTGTTTTGATGTGAATTCTCCTCCTCGATCAGTCCTCAAGCATTTGACAGGTAATCCTGTCTCTTTTTCTATTTTCACTTTGAGTTTTTTAAAGTGATCTAAGGCTTCAGACTTCTCATATAATAAGAATAACCAACTTCTCCTACTAAAGTCATCAATAAAACATAGAATGTACCTTTTACCGCTTATTGATTCTGGGGATATTGGTCCACAAATATCTGAATGTAGGAGTTCCAATTTGTTGCTAGCTCTCCAATTGCTTTTCTTTGGCATTATGTCTCTGTGTTGTTTCCCTTCTAAGCAGCTTGTGCAGGTCTCATTTTCTTCAGGGAACATGGGAAGACCATGTACCATATCTCCTTTCTGAAGTGTCTTTAGTCCTGTGTAGCTTAAGTGACCATATCTTCTGTGCCAAATTTCTGGTGAGTTCTGAGTTTTGGCTTGGAAGCATGTTGATGTTTCAGGTTGAATCATAAACATTCTGTTGTTGGACATCTTAACCTCCAGGATCAGTCCCCTTGTTTGGTGAAAAACCTTGCAAACTCCTTGTTGAATTAGTATAGATAGCCCTTTTTCTTGAAGTTGACCCATGCTTAGGAGATTGTTCCTAAGTTCTGGTACAAAGTAAACATCTTTTAAGATGAAATTGGTACCTTTCAGACTGATCTTAATTTCTCCTTTGCCTTCTACAGTTAACTTACTATTATTGCCAAGTCTTACTGAATGTTGAAAGCTTTCATCCAATGTTTCAAACATCTCTTTGATACCACACATGTGGTTTGAACATCCTGAGTCTAAAAACCAGTTGTCTGTTACTTCCTTTTTTGTGTTATCATAGGCCATCAGAACAACTGCTTCTTCTTCATCTTCTGTGATGAGGTTTGTCTCATTTGAGTCAGGACACTCATAGTAAAAGTGTCCTAATTTGTGACAGGTATAGCATTCAACCCTAGATTTGTCAAAGTATTGAGATCTTCCACCCCATCTTCCTCTAAAGCCTCCTCTTGTGTTACCCCTGTAGTTTCCTCTGAAGAAGCCTCGGCCTCTACCTCTCCCTCCTGGTTTTTCATCAAAGGTTTTAAAAGCTTGGTTATCTCCTTCATTCTTTCTGAATTTCTGCTCATGAACCAGAAGAGAACTCTGAAGTTCATCTATTGATAATGTTTCAACGTCTTTGGATTCTTCTATTGAACATACTATATAGTTGAATCTCTCTGTGAGAGTTCTGAGTATTTTTTCAACTATTTTGACATCTGTAAGCTCTTCTCCTAGATTCCTCATTTTGTTAGTTACCAGCATCACTCTTCCCATGTAACTAGTGACAGTTTCTCCAATTTTCATCTCTAATACTTCAAATTCTCTTCTAAGAATGTTGAGTTGGACCTTCTTAACTCTAGGATTTCCTAAGCACTTCATCTTCATGGAGTCCCAGAGTTGCTTGGCTGTGTCCTTTTGAGTAATCGTCTTTAGAATGCTTCTGTCGATGGATTGAAAGAGATAAGCCTTGGCTTTTAAGTCTTTCAATATTACCTCATCTAGTGCCTTCTTCTGTACATCAGTCATGACTGTTTCTGCTGGAGGTCTCTCATACCCTTCTTCTATCACACTCCAATACTCTTTGGCTCGAAGAAGATTTTCCATAAGCATACCCCAATGCTCATAATCTCCATCATATTTTGGGATTGCTGGTTGTGCAAAATTGTTTGGTTCTGTCATGTTTTCAAGCTCTGATACCAGATTGTTAATCTTTAAAGGAACAGAAGCGAGAAAGCAATTGGGGCACTGAACAACTGCTCAGGTTTTTCTGTATTGATATATATATAACCTTTATAAAGCCTTAACTGAATTGAACTAGGAGTCCTAACTAGACTAGGATTTAAACTAAACGTACTACAAAGTAAACACTAAAACTCTACTGAATAAGAAGTCCTAAATCTAAACGAACTTGAATGAGTTGTGCTCCAAACTAGCCCAGCTCTTCTGAGTTTTGTATCAACCTGGAGTCTAGCTCTTGATGCTTGTGTGATGCAGGGCCTGTAGTTTCAAGTTCACTTCCAACAATGCTTCGGCCAAGAGGAGATTTATCTCCAGCAAAACTGTAACTCTATATTAGGCTCCATTATGACTCTTGATAGGTCCAACAAAACACTCTTTAATTAGTATTTAACAAATAAATAATGGCAACCATCAAGTAAGCCTACCAAAGTTTCATCACAGAGAATCGGCCTTTAGCCAAATTTGGGGAAACTCATCCAGAATCATCAGAAAGTGACATACAGGGAGGAAATCGGTCATTAGGAGCTAAAAGAAAGAACATCAATCCATCGAAAATTACCTCATTCCTCGTTAGGCCGGATTGCTCAATTTGTCAGTAGCTTCATCCCGACGGATGGTCTTTCGATGTCCCGATTCTGATAGACCGTCTGTCGGTGGTCTAATTCCGACAGACAGTCTGTCGGTGGTCCTAATGTCTGGCGACAATCTGTAATCTGTCGGTGCTTTCAAATAGTTTTTTAAATTTTAATCTTACTTTCTACATATATCAATTTTTCACCCATTCTATTATTTTTTATAAAGTCCAAAAAATTTACTAAATTTGTATAACTTGAACATATATAATTTCAAAATTACTTTCAATCGTCACATACATATTAAGTTAACATATGATTCTTTATTTATTTATCCTTAAATCAAATTCAACATTTTCTAAAGAACAAATAATTAAAAAGTATATACCGATAGACATTCTGTCGGTGGTCTCAATATACCGACAGACAGTCTGTCGGTGTATGCTCGCTGGAGACATACAGACAGTTCCTCCGTTTGTCCTACCGACAGCAAAAAGTCTGTCGGTCTAAGCTGTCGGTAAATGATATTTTTCTAGTAGTGAGCGTCGAGGTGGGTCCCAAGCATACAACTTTGACCCATTTCATTCTTTGTTGCAGTTGCAGATTCTCCTTCAGACGTTGTAGTTCCGGCCTTGATCAGATGAGGACTATCTAAAAAAAAAGAAAAAAAAAGAAAAGTAATCGTAACAAATTTGGTAGGGGATTTCTATCAATCTTACATTATATTCTCTCCGGTCTCCAAAAGATGAATTATTTATTTTAATTCTTTTATAGTATTTAATTTATAATTTTTTTTCATTCATGTTTAGATATATAAAGTTAAATATTATTTATGTGTATAATAATTTGCAATATAAATTTCCTAAATATAAGTTTTTAAAAAAAATTTACACTATTTTTCTTTGTAAATATTTAAGTTATACATTAAACTTTAAAACAGTAAAAACAAATGATTCATCTTTTAAAAATCGGAGAAAATATATAATATAAATAAAGACGGTGACACAACTTCACACAAAAGTTTGAAGTTTTCAGGAAAACAATTTAAGAAAATGTTTTAGATATTAAGAATTTAAGAAACTGAATATAAATTCAACGGGAGTAGAAATATGAAAAGCTTGATAAATCCTCCATCTCGCAGTAAAAATGATACATTTTATTAGACATAAATATTAAAAAATATTATCGATTATAATAAGTTAAAATAGACATATAAGACGAAAATTTATTTTTTTAATTGGAAAGAAAATGGAAGGTAATGCAATAAAGTTGAGGTGAAAATGTTTATTACTTTTTCTAGAACAACCCAAAAATTAAAATATATCAATTTTGCTAGATTGGAGAGAGTGTATATTAATTGTAGGTTTTAATTTGTTGTTTCAAAGTATTTATCGATGATTATGTTTTACTGTTTAAACATATATACTTAAATAATTCATATTCAAATCAAAATATTAAATTTAAAATTTTTAAATATATTTTATTCATTGTTTTTCTTAGCAAGGCTAAGTTCATTCCCATCAATTCTAGAAATTATTTTTCAACTATTTACCATCCCAAGGTAATCAGTAGAGACAATCTCATGATAGTTTTAGTATTTTGTTCAAACTGCCCCTAATTGTAGGTTTAATAGTGAATGATGTTGATGTAATTTAATCAACTTTCACACCCATTTTCTTCTCCTTACATTATTGATGTATTCAAAATTTAAAAAAAAAATCCAGATATTTTTTTTCCCTTTGATCTCCTGAACTGAACCCAAAATTTGAATCATGAAAAAAGTAGTTGCCTTTATAGAACACACCCCAAAGTAAATATACGTAATACGAGCCATGCTTCTCTCTTGTGGTAGCTCCCTCTATTATCTCGAGTGTGCATGGTAAGATGCCATGTGTCCATCATCTGAAAATGTCCTTTTTTATCATTGACGTTTGGTAAAATGATTATTTTTATAATTATTTTAAAAAAATGGTCTCCGTTTATCATTATTGTTTTTAGATCCCATTTACCACTCTCCGTCTGATTTTCCTAGGTGGCATCTAATTTTCCTACGTGGCGTCACTTAATGATTATGTGGCTGTTTTTTAAGTTGATATGGTATTTTTTTTTTTTTGATACAAAGGGATAGGGGTTGGAGATATCAGAGGTTCGAACTCGAGACCTTTATAAATATCTTCAGGACCATGACCACTAGGTAAGTGTTCAGGACGATGTGGCGTTCTTGTGATTGCTTTTCAAAGAGTGGGTCAAAATTCTTTGAAACATTATGATTTTTAAAGTAAAATCTTAACATCAATTTACTGAATTTCCCTTAGGTAATAACAATTTTTTTTGTTAATAACACACACAACCTCATTCAATCATGCTTCACCTTCTTCGCACCATCACCCGCCATTTTAAACACCATTGTCACTGCCTTCCATCTCATCTGTAATTTTCCTAAACTAGTTCGCCTCCCTTTGAATTGCCAACAACCCAACAATTGATCATCTGACTTTTTTGCCTCAATACAGCTTGTCGCAAAAAAATGTTGAAAATAGTTCTACCATCCTCTGCCACTCCACGTCTAACATTAGCCTAGAATCATCTCTCTCTCCACCGTATCGCCATCATGCCAGTGTGGGATTGATTTTGAAACAACTGCTAGAAAGGTAGCACCTATGATGAGTGTACAAACACTCACATATTTCCAGGGTGTTTAGAACATAATCTTCATCATTTATGCCTTATTTACTTTGACTTAGATGTATTTACCTATAATTATCTAAATCTTACAGGATGCATACCTTGAGGTGAATTTGAAGCAAAAGAGCGTTAAAATAAGGTTCGGGATGAAGATTGCCAACAAACAGAATACACGAGTCCATCCCGAGTCAGATTGGAGAGTTAGAACGCAAAGAGGATCACCTTCCAGACCAAATTGCAAAGAGGCGGAAGTTGGAGGGCTGATCTGTGAGTTGAGTGGCGCCACTTTGATGCGCCACGCACAAAGGGAATGGTGCCAGTTATAGCGCCATCACGGCGCACCCAAACCGCGCCTCAACAGCGCTATTCTCATCCACCGCGGCGAAAACCCAGCGCCAAACACGATGCCACGACGGCGCACCTAAACGGCGGCACGAAGACCCCAACGCCATTTTCTGCGCCTTGAGGGCGCACCTCTTTTACGCCGTGCACGAACCCGATGCTGGTAACTGCGTCCTAGTGGCGCATCTTAAGTCTGCCGCGCCCATCCAGTGAAAATACACACGGCGCCACTTCTTATTTTGCACACGACGCTGTTTACACCCGCCGGGACTCTCTCTCCTCCAAAACGGTTATGAAATATTATCCAATTTTTTGGCCTGTGTTTAGTCCGTTTTACCCCTAACAATTTACTCTTCTAAGACCAAACTGTCTAGGGTCTTTTTAGTCTTTAGGAAATGCCTATATATACAATGGGCTGGTCATTAGACCAAACACTTCATTAACACTTCATTATCACTCACTCTCTACAATTAGCTATATTTGGGAGTTCTCCTTGGAGTTACAAGTAATCTCTTGCTTTTAATTATGTTTACTGCTTCATTAATTAGTGAGTAGTTAACTATCATCTTCTAGGGTGCAATTAAACTAGGAGATTATTTATGCATGAAATGCTTACTTAATTTAGGTTTTGATTCTTGAGCTAGTACCATCATTTACATGTTTGTAGAATTGCTAGCCCTATAATTACATGCTATCTGGAAATCTGCTAGAATATCCGAGTGGGTTTCTCGGAGATAGGCCTAGGAAAATCGAATAGTGGTTCCTACAGGAGTTTGAGAGAACCTTGTTTGAACCGCTAGTAGCTATTGCTTGTTCATTAATGCCTTAGGGAACACGTAGTTAGAGCACGAGAGTGCCTAATTCACAAGTTACCTGGTAAGAGGGTGGATGGTTGTCCGAGAGGAAACCGGACCGACTTTAGTGCATACATCTAGTTATAAGCATATGAAAGCATGAATAATCCCCGACAGTAAGCTAAGTAACCCTAGAAGAGCTTTTATCAACTAATTAGATCTCATTTTCAATCTCAATCTCATTTTCAATCTCAATCTCATTTACTCTTTATAATTAGACCTTTTGCATATCGATAGGAAATTCACCTGGAACTTACAAATTCATAACACACTCTCTCTTGGGTTCGACCCTCTAAACTGAGCTGTTATACTAGGATAGATAGATCATGCACATCTAAGTGAGAAAATATAAATAGTAAATTTGTACACCGATCAATGATGATGGAGCACTTTCAGCATCTCAACCCCCCGATATTCATAGGTATAGGAGAACCAGAGACAGTTGAGTTATGGTTTTCAGATATTGACCATCTTTTGGTGAGGCAAGGCCTCCCGACTGAGGAGATGGAGTCATTAGCTACCTTCAGGCTGAGCCTCCTGACTGAAGAGCGCACGGGATGGAAAGAGAGATCCACAGGATCCCGCAATGACATGGGAGGAGTTTACCCGCATCTTTGATGAGCGATGGGTAGGATATTACGGTCCGCGATTGCAGACAGGTTAAGTTTGACCATTTGGGTCAGGGGAGCAGGACCGTGATGAACTATGAGCATGAGTTCGACAAGTTGGTGCTTTATATCCCTCAGTATTATGGGATGCAGGACGAGAACAACAAACATTTCATGAGAGGCATGTGTCCTGAGATTAGGAGGTACATAGTACCATTAGGGATTACTTCTTACCACGATCCAGTACAAAAGGCCCTCATTATAGAGATGGAGGAGACCCAAATCAGAGTTGCATCTGACTGACCCCAGGCTAGTAGGGGAGGGTCGAGACTACAGGGATCAGATATGAGGGATCGCAGACCTGGTAGGGCAGGTTAGGGTGACAAGGGCAAGGTCATAGATGAAGCGGCACCGTATTTTCATGTCTATGGAAGACATCACATTGGCATGAAGTGTTATCGTGACACATGCCGATGCTTAGGATGTGGTTCAGCAGACCACTGGGTCAGAGATTGCCCACGAATTCAGGTTCAGGGCACAGCAGGACAAGTCCATTTCCAACCGTGGGCCCAACCTCAGATGCTTCTGGGGTGTGGGGCAGTTCAGATTGGTCAGAGGCCCCAGTAGCAGAGGAACCAGGTTCATCTACCAGCACCACCAATGCAGCTGAAGCAGGCTCAGCCAGGCCGGGTATTTCACATAAAGCGGGGTGAGACGGCCCAGCAGGGAGCACTCGCAGGTACTTTTCTTTTGAACGACGTTCCTGTTCATACTTTGCTTGATACGGGTGCGTCCATATCTATAGTGTCTTTGAGATGTGCGGTAGCATTAGATTTATCCATTGGATATCTTCTTGAGTTATTGTTGGTTCGTACTACCGGGAGTCAGTACCTATTTTCTGATGAGTTAGCAATGGGATGTATACTGGCTGTCGGTAGATATAAGATTGAGTCAAGTCTTTTGGTGTTAGACACGCCAAAGTATGATGTGAAACTTGGTATGAACTGGTTGGTTGAGAATTCCATCCAGATTGATTGTGCCAAGAGACACATCTTACTATCAAGAGAGGTGATAACTCTTGTTTTTTCGCCTGACACTGAGGTAGTCAAGCACAGTATGGAGTTGAGTATCCTGGATCGGATTCCAGTGAATTATGAAGAAGATTAGTTTGGTTAGAGGCGAGTGAGTAGAGTTCCCAGGAATTGAAACAGGTTAAGGTGGAGCACCAGAGACCCGCAGGAATGTTACCCAGATGAGTATCAACATGTGAGGATACTCTTATAGGACCAAGATTCTTAAGGGGGGGGAGAATGTTACAGTCACCTCGGGCGAACGGTGATTTTTCGATGAAGGTTGCCCGACGGTCAGATTTTGTTAGAACCAGGATTATGTGTAATTGATGAGCGGGGCATGTTATATAGTGATTTGCAGGTCCCGGGATATTATTGAGGTCCATTTTCATGGAATTTCATAGTTTGAAGATGGTACGTGAGTTCCGGGTCATTTTGCCAATTTTTACTTTTAGGGGTAAAATGGTCATTTTTTGTTGATTAAGGAAAATGGAAAATTAATGGAGTTGATTAAGATGTAACATTTCATAATATGATTGAGGATTATATTACGGGATACTTTGAGACAGGAGTCAGAAAAAGTGCGGGAATTGGAAAATCGACTTTAAAATTGGTTAAGGATTAGAAAAGTGGCTCATTTCTACCAAAGCACTTCTCTTTCCTCTCTCTCTATTTCGCCGATTTCACCATTGTTCTTCCACGATGTTCTTCAAATTTGTTAATCAAATCTTCTCCAAATCCTTCAAGAATTGAAAGGTAAGTTTAGATTCATGTAAGGATCATGTATTAAGTAAGATTGGTGGTTGAATTTCACTCATTTCTTCTCTTTCTCTCTTGGCCGAATTATCTAGGTGATTCTTGGAAAAATTCCTAGCTTCATTCCTTCCAAATTTTCTTAAGGTAAGCATTAATTTGAGGTTGTATTGAAGTGTTATTAAGATTTCCTACACAATTTCATCA
The DNA here is from genome assembly GCA_038382905.1 of Daphne laureola. Classification (NCBI taxonomy): domain Eukaryota; kingdom Viridiplantae; phylum Streptophyta; class Magnoliopsida; order Malvales; family Thymelaeaceae; genus Daphne; species Daphne laureola. Next base: position 12,246 of record JBBYHH010072850.1, read on the forward strand.
TGAATTGAAGAATTTGAAGGTTAGGGTTCATGGTGTTTTTGAGAAAATGTTGGGTGAAATTAAAAGAGATTGTAGAATTGTGTTATTGGGTGGATTGTGAGAAACTTTAATACTTGGAACTAAGCTTGAATCATCAAGGATCAATGAGTTGTGCTTTAGGGTAAACTTTGAGGTGTATGGTTAAAGTGTTGATTCAGGTTGAAGTAAAGGTTAAATTTTATTCTTGGATTTTTTTTTTGAACAACTTTAATGCTTGAGATTAGTTATGAATCATCATGGATCATGGAGCACTAAGTTGCGCTGAATTTTGATGAAATTTGGGGAAAAAAGGAATTTGTTGCTAGCTTAGATTAAGTGTTGTTCCATGTTCATTAATTGATGATTTTAAGCATGTGGGATGTTATTGGAAGTGAGAGAAAACTTCTAGGGTGAAAATGGGTGTTCGCTGAATTTAATGGAGAATTATCAAGTTGATGTTCTTTATTGAAATTATGGATTAATGTTGGATTAATGAAGTTTAGAACACATAAAAATGATGGTTGAAGTTTGAAGAAAAACTTCTAGGGCCATTTTGTAATGTTGGCCGAAAGTTTGGAAGAGTTTTGGAATATTTGGTGTTTTGAACTTAAATGTTGAATTGTGGAATACAGTGAGTTAATTTGGAGTTGTGGAAGATTTTGTCACTTTTGGAAAGTTGGGGCTCGAATTGTAAAGTTTGGTAAAGTTTGGGTGTTGGATGGTATTAAGTGAAAAATAAAGTAAAGTGTGAAATTGGAAACACTTTGAGTGTCTTGGGCTCTTTTTAGAAATTGGGCCAAATGGTACTTTTTGAAAAAGTATGACGTCATGTTGTAATTTGGGGGGGGAAATCTAGAATCTTAATTCCTTGTTGTCTGGTTGCTTAGCTTCTTCTGGGTCACCTGTGGATTGCAGAAATTCAAAGAAAGTGCTGTAGGATTTTTCGGTAGGAAATTTAGAATTTCCTCATTTGCCGCGGAAAGCAATTGGTTGTAAGGTAAGGGTTCAACTTCCTTAATATGCATTTAAAGTTACTTTTTATGTATATTGGGTGACTTGAGATTAGTACCCGGGTCGAGGGTAGGGTCCAATGACTCTCAGGGCTAGTTCCATGATAAGGTTATGGGCATGCAGGTTTTAAGCACGCGGAGCTATTTTAGGAACGACATGTAAGTAATTGATCATTTGATGATCAGCCTCATGATCGTAATGTTACACCCACCCCGGAAGTACTATTGATTTCCGGTGTAATGTTACCGGAATTGGGTTATGTGAATTTCCCGGGACTTGGAAATTTATGTAAATATGATGCTGGGAAGGAATTAAATATCCTGAGAAGTTATTTGGAAGAAGTTTTATGAAATTCAAGTGATTTACAATATTTTAGGAGTCCCAGACCATTTTGCCAAAAATTGGATTCGAAGGGCAAAATGGTCAACTTTGGAAAAAAGTTGGAAATTTTTTTTATGATGGGCTGCATCATAGGCTGGCGGTTTTATGATGGAAATGGGCTTGGATGGGTGCATGTTAATGGGCTTAAGTGAAGAAGTTGAATCATAAAATGAATTTTGGAAATAAGAAAAAGAATAAGTAAGAGTTATGATTATGGATGAAAATTTGGACAACCACATGTTACTACATCAATGGTGAGAATCTTGATGGAAATCCAATCCAATGGTTTGTATTGAAGATGGAATAGATAATATATCAACATTATCTCTTGGAAATCAAAAAAAAAGAAAAGGAAATACTTATATTATGGTATAAGGAAATGTAGTAAGAGAAAAAATATGAAAAATAAATAGTTACGTCATATGAAGTTTCGGCTGAAACTTGGAGCAGCCTCCATGGTAGTTTCTTCCATCATTCTTCATCATCAAGCTTCCTAAATCAAAGATCAACAAAGGATTAAGAGGTAAGGTTGGTTGTTTACGGTTTTATTCAAGTTTTAATGGTTGGATTTTGGAAATAATCCACCATTTCTCTTCTCTAGTTGGAGACGAAAATCAAAGGGGTTCTTGGAAAATATTCTTCAAGTCATCTCTTCATCTCATTAAGGTAAGGTTATGGTTAAGTTATGAGATGATTATTAAGCATATGATTGAAGTAAAAATCATTTTCTTGAGTTGTTTTGTGATTTGAGTTGAAAGCATGCTTGTATGTTGATTATGGAAGCATGATGAACATGTTTAATTCTTGGATGTGTATGAAAAGCATGATGGTTGGTTATTTTTTATGTTGGCCGAAAATCATGGATGTTTATGCATGATGAAATTGGTTGATTTTTTATGAAGGAATGATCTTAGTATGATGTTTATGATGGAATAAGTTGATGAATTAAATTGGAAAATGAATATTGAAAAAGAAAGGATGAGGCCGAAACATGATGAAGAAAAAGCATGCTTAAGTTGGTTGAATCTTGGTTAAGAAATGATATTTTTATGTTGTTTATGATGGATTAAGGTTGTTGGTTGATTTGAAAAATCATTTTTGGAAAGAAATGACAAAAACCGAAAGTTGGTGGTCATTTTGGGAATTGGCCGAAACTTTAGGGTTCATTTTGGTGATGTTTTGGTTGTAACAATATGGATTAAATAAATATTAGGTGAAGGAGAGAAAGGTTAATGATTAAAATGAAAGGTTTGATGAAGTTTGGGACAAGATTGGAAAGAGGCAAAAAAATCGGTCTCAAAACCGAAACTTTAATGAGTTTTGGTAAATTTGCTGTTTTATGGAATAAGTGTCATTTTGTGAATTTAATTGATATTTTGGTTAAGAAAATAAAGCTTAAGGATGAAAGGTGACACTTTTAAGAAGTTTGCGAAAAACTTGAAAAGAAACCGAAATTTTGGGTGAAAACTGAAACTTTTGGTGAGTTTTGGTTAATTTGGTAATTTGGTGAAAAAATATCATTTTATGGATTTAAATGGTAAGTTGATAAATGAAATAAAGGGTAAGTATGAAAAACGATACTTTTGGAAAGTTTAGGGTCAAAAGGAATGTTGGCCGAAAGTTTTGGGCTTGGGCCGAAAATTCTGGAAAATCGGCACATTAATTGGGTAATTAAATATTTAAGTTGAAAAAGTTGACCAAAATGAAATTTTTGTAACTTTATGAAAGTTTTGGGCTAAATTACACTTATGGTGAAAGTTATGGTATTTTGTGCAATTTGGATAAAGGTTAAGGAAAGATTCACTAAGGAAGTGAAAAGTAAGAAAAAGTAAGGAAAAGTGAAAAGTAAGGAATATTTGGGTAAATTTGGCATTATGTGAAATTAT
>JBBYHH010072961.1:0-24632 GCA_038382905.1 Daphne laureola
CTACCGCTCCAAGATGCGATCTCTTGTCCGTTTCAGAGAGGAGCAGATCGAAGTTTGGTTTCCAAGATGCGATTCGTCCATTTCAGAGAGGAAGAGATCGAAGTTCGGTTGGGCGTGAGATTCAGCCTGAACTCACGATGATAAACTCGAGTTCACTCCTCAAGTTTTCACGAGTCCGGTTAGTTTTGGTGAAATATTCCCCTATTTGATCACCTTGAAAAGTAAAAAGTGAAAATTTACATCCTCACATTTGAAATTTCATCTTTGAAGCCCCCTAATCATGGGAGATTTGCTGCACCACTAGCTATCGTAGAAGGTCACAGGATTCACCCCTCTTCGCTGTTTCAGGGTGGTCATAGAAGCCTATAAACAGCCACTCAGCCGACCTTAATCCTATCATCAATGTGAAAGTCCGACTTCGAAAACTCCAACTCCCACTGGTTATACCACAACAATGCTACCCCTTTCTGGCACCCCTCACAAGGCACCACTTTCAAATTCGGGAACCCCAACCTTCATCGGATTGGGTCCATCCCAATTGTCGTACACTTCGTCTCGATTAGGAAGAGTCTCCTTTCATCAATAATGTGAAAGTCCGACTTTGAAAACTCCTCCACCTCCCACTGGTTATGCCACGACAATGCTAGCCCTTTCCGGCACCCCTCATGAAGCACCACTATCAAATTTGGGAACCCCAGCCTTTGTCGGATTGGGTCCATCCCAATTGTCGTACACTTTGTCTTGATTAGGAAGACTCTCCTATCATCAATGTGAAAGTCCGACTTCGAAAACTCCTCCATCTCCAGCACCCCTCACGAGGCACCACTATTAAATTCGGGAACCCCAACCTTCTCCAGATTAGATCCATCCCAATTGTTGTACACTTCATCTCGATTAAGAAGAGTAGAGACCGCAAGAGCACTGCACAAGTCGACAGAGAGCATGTAGTCGCGGTTTAGAACCAAGACCCCAACAGTTTAAGCTCGCCACCGCCATTGAAAACGGCGGGGAGGACAGCCTGGAATTTGCAAGAGAGCTCCGCAGCTACCAATTAGCCGCCACACAAGAGAAGTCGCAACCGCTAGGTTTAGAGAGATCGGCAACGTGAAAAACTTATATCACTTTAAACTTTCTAAAACTAAATCAAATTAATAACATATACAAACCTTAATCATCCATCTTTGCGTGCAACCCAATGACTTCAAAGGCGAAAGGAACCGGTTTTTGTCTTTTAATAATGAAACTGGTAAGTTGCAACCTTTAAGACTCGTGTGTTAGACCATGACAGGCAAATGGAAAATATACACATCTGTTCCCTCGTGTTGGAAGATGTATTCTATAGTTCATCCAGTAAACATAACCTAAAGAACTCCAAAGAAGGGATTGTTGATTGCGGAATTCAGTTCAGATCCAGCAGAATTCAGCACTGCCATGTCGACCTTTTCTCTGGGAATAAATATGAACTCACCACCTTCAATCTTCTCAAACCCGCAGAGCTTGAGGAATTCAACGCCTCCTTTCAGAGAACCAACCCTATCCTGTCATGTGAGTGAATGTTACGAATGATCTGACAAGAAAATGATAAGATTGTGAACATTAAGGGCTAATTTGAATTAGTCGGATTAATCCAAGTAGATGAACAAATTGCAATTTTTGTTGAAGTAGGGAAAAGAACTATGATCCTTAACGGTAAATGCACCCAACTGCAGCGTAAATTGCAAATAATTCTTCACATGCGATTAAGCCATGAGATATCATGCATTGGAATAACACAGCCTCACACTAACCAAATGGACCATAAAGCGACACAGTTCCTAGCAACTCAGACCGCTGAGCCACTTGGTACATGACAGTTATGCAACAATATTTGAATAAAGGCAACATACTTCCCAAAACTAGCAAATGAGAAACCAGTGTATCTGTAACTTAACAATTATTTAATGCGGGGGAAAATGTTTCGCAGAAGAATTGGATTTTAAGCAGTCATAAGATATGCAAACAAATATCACAGGTTTTCTTACCTGGAAGGTCTGATTGGTTAGTCTAATTTTTCTGAATTTCTCTTCATCAGGATTTCTGGCAACATTCCCAATATAAGTTAAAAGGGTCTGGAATGCACTCTTTACTCTGGCATCATCATCCTAATTCAACAAAAAAAGTGCGAGGTAAGGCAAGATTAAGATAGACAACAGCGAAAATGCAAAAAGCTCCTCTGCAAGACCATATCTAGCAAACCTACAATTGTTTATTCTGTTTATGAAACACTGCAACTGATCAGTAAGGCATTTTTAATGGATCTTAACCAATGCATGAGTCTTGCTGTGCATTGGCTTCTCCCAGTGAGATTTCTCAATACACAGAAAACTTTTTCCTCAAACCAGTGATCAGTCTATTTAGTGACAGAAGTTTTGCTCTTAATTACCAGCTTACTAGTAAATAAAATCCCAGACTCAATCAACTAAGTTTTATCTGAACTGGTTGGGGTCAGCTAATATAAATAAATACAAGAGATTAAAATCCCACACTACTGACTAATATAAAAAACTTAGTTGATTATAATAAATACAAGAGATTAAAAATCAGAAAATATCTATTTAAAAACTCAGTTCAGATTATTATACGCATGAATTATTTAATTCCCACTGTCTACACATTCATGAAAAAAATTATAGATTAAATACTATGAAACTGTCAAAACACATTCATGAGTCAATCTTTTGCGGACGGAGGGAGTAGTTTGCTGCTCCACGCACCATATAAAAAATAATTATTTCAACAATCCCATTCGAACTCTAACTTGGTATGACGAATATACTGGTCTTTTATCATCCCGTTCTGATAATATGATTCCAGCAGCAATCATCTAGGTTGATATCCCTAATCTTTATCATCCATTTTCTCTTTAATTTGAAATGTTTCTAGGAAAAAAAATAGACATTTATATCACCTTAACGTGAACAGCAAATGGTTTTATCATTACTAGTGTCTGCATTTCTTAAATTCCATAGTAGCAAGTTTCAGTTACTACATAAGCAAAAAACAATTTAAACTGCACCCGAAGACAAGAAAAGGTCTTCCTGTAAGAAGGGGAAAAAAAAAAAAAAAACCAAGATAGTCTGCAAACAATTTTACTTGCCTTATGAGTCTGCTTAAGAGATCGTAGACACTCTCGCATTAACTCTGCTTTTGTTGCAGGCCTAACTGGCAGGAAACTCTGCATCCAACCCAAGAACCAAACACGGATTAAAAGGTCAAAAAACAAGCAACGTATGATCTCACAATTTTATCCACTTGCAATAAGCCACTTGATAGTTTTCCTCTTTTGCCAGATAGTTTTTTCCAAGCCCCACCAAATTATCCCTTGCATTTTCATAAGAGACCAGACGTAGTACTCTACGTCATTTGTTTCAGCTATCTTGCAAAAATCTAATGAGGAAAACTAACCCATAAGTGATCAGAATATAACTCTAAGTATTTATATTTGATGAACATTTTACAATGTGGAGTTAAGTTGCAAAAAAAAAAAAAAAAAGAAAGGTAGATTCTTCAAATTTACCCTTAAAAAGATACTACCATCTCCCAAAATAAATTACCCGTTTTGCTGTCAGCATGTAATCTATTAATTACTCTCTTAAACATTCTGATATATAAAGTCGAATGCTAACTCCTTCCCATAATGCTTGTAAAATTTCTTTATATTTTTTACAAACTAAAGGGTGGTAATTAAATTGACGTTTAAAAGATTACTAAAAAAGGAATATTGTTAAAAGCATTTAGGGATGTCACAAAGAAAGAATGTCTTGCAAATAAAAAGGGATGGAAACAGTAATTTATATACAAAAGATAACTGAATGTATTTTTTTAACAAAATTTCAGGTAATAATTTGAACACAAAACATAGAAAGTCTAACGGGTCATTATTTTTTGACAGAGCAAGTAACTTCTGAAAAACTCCAAAAATATATTAATGTTAACTATCATTAGAAAAGCTATTACCTTTTTCTCCTCCACAACAGGTGCAGGTTTTACAGGTGCAGGTTCTTCTGGGGGCAATCCCAGCCTTCGCCTCCTTTCAGCCTGCAAAACAACTGATCGTTCAGCTGCAATGAAGGAAATGATATAGCGCTTGATAAGCTTCTTTAACGCAAAATTCCTGGTGCAGATTCAAGTAAAACTGCCAATCTAGATTTAAGTGTAGTTCTTGCCAATTTCAAATGCCAACTTCAATTTGTTCCAGTCTCTCTTTGCAAACCATACAAAGCTTTATCTCAATTAACAGTCCTACATAAACTTATTCCATACAAAGAATCATTCATGTTGTTCCGTTGCAGTTATTAAAGGAATTAGTTTTATAGCAATTGTACAAACAAAAAATTGGAGAAAGAAAATACACAAGGTATTATCCACACAAAAATCTACATATTGACAATTCAGATCAGTTCCAGCACAAAACCTTGTCCTCTTCCAGTTTCAGACGAATCTTTTCTCTGGCTTTCCTCTCTTCTTCTTTCTCAGCTTTTCGCAGGCCCAACAAACTGAATGTCATTCAGCAAAACGTTGATTATTCAAGAGATCACATACATTTAAACCATGAAAGGGGAAGTTAAGGCAGGGCGTTGAGAAAATTTCATATGAATGTATATAATGAAAGGCACAAACCGCTTTCTTTCATTTTCTTCCTCAATCCTCTTGGCTTCTAGAAGCTCTTTGCCTATTCGAACCCTTTCCTACAGGAAACGAGATTTGAGAAACTGAGTTATATAAGATAGGGAGCATTCCCCAAAAAGCTACGTGAGGCCAAACTCCTAAATGGAAGAACATGTTACAGGCCTCAATAACAAAGAATTAAAAACGAATATTTAACCTCACCAAGTATCAAATAGCAAGCAGGGAAAACACAAAAAGGAAAAAAAGAAAAGGTACTAAAGATAATTGACAGAAAAAAAATTGTTCGTCAGTAGTAACCTCGCCAACAATTAGCACTAGCAGTCACTGTCCTAACAGAGTATACACTTGATCTGATGTTTTTTACTCATTGCAATCAATATGCTCACCTGAATTTTATCCATGAACTAGTGGACATTTGGTTAAACGATAAATCTAGACTCTAAGTGGACAGGTAAACATATCTTTAGCATCCTAACTTCATGATTCCCACTGTAACTTGAAAGTATTAATCATAGAGACCACAAACTGACTCGAATCACAACAAAGCTATGCCAACCAGCCCTAAAACCAAAAATGACTCACTAGTAAAAAGAGGAGCAGGTTATCAAGATTTCAAAAAAGGAGTGAAGTTCGACATCTTACAACCAGATTGATGAGGGAAATATGTACATAAATTAGCACAAGAGTCAACTGTGTCCATTCATGCATATGCGTCAGGGTTAAATAAAGCTGATGAGTAAAGCAACAATTAAAATGTACCTTTTCTCTTTCCTTTTCCATTCTCCTCTCCTCTTCTTCTTTCTTTTTACGTGCACGCTCTCTAGAAACAAATGTGGTACATTTGCAATCAATACTCATACAAGTCTTGACTACTGAAATACTATAAACGCAGAGTTAATTTACTGCCAAAGTACAGGATCACTACAGAGTTACCTTAGTTCTTGTGCCCTCTGTTTCACTTCTTCTGGTGTTAAAGATGACTTAGATAGCTCACTTTTGGAGTTCGCAGGTACCTTGGAGAAGGCAGATTAGTTAGAGCCTTTCTCAAAGTTGTAGAGCATTTTCAACAATCAATCAAGAAGGAAAGGTAAATTAATTGACTTAAAACTTTCAGTGATTATTTATTTCATGATATATTAAGGAGGATCATGCATACTCGTGAAAACAAGTGTATGAGCATGTGCATACACTCAGCACATTAATCATTTAATTGAGCTTCCCGTTCCTGGTGTGCTTTTAAAATAACTACTCCCTCCATCCCATAAAAGAAGATACATTTATTTTTCAGCATTTAATCTATGATTTTTTCCTTCAATGTTTTAGCCTATAAAGTTCAATAATTTATATACAAATAATAAATGAACCTTTCTAGTTTCTAAATATATTTTTTAAGAACTTTTTAAAAGATATCTTCCTGATGAAAATTTGAGGCAAACACAAGTTCTAAAGTCAAATTTATCTTCTTTTATGGGATGGAGGTTGTACTGCTTAGCAATAGAAAATGGCTAATGTTAGACATTCTGATGCTTGGAGTACTAACATCACAGTGAGGGAAAATAATAGCCATTGTGCTGGGCTACAATACAAACTTCATGTAGTTTTATAGAGGAAGAATATCTAAGAATCTCTCTTGTTATCAAGAAAACTAAAGCTTCATTCAAGGATCAAAAGGTACAACCAAAAAAAGAACAAAGAAAAGAAAAAAGACGAGAAGAAAAGAAAAAAGGGGAAACAAACCAATGGACAAACACATGTTTTTACATTGAAATAATATTAGTAATAAGAATCTACTAGCTTAGAATAGCCTTTTCTATTCCTTTGCCAATGCACAAAAAGGAAAGGAAGAACGGACTAACATTTAGTACAGAAAAACTCTTTCTCCACTTTTTACTCTACCTACTTGTTTTCAGCATTCGCCACTAACCAAGAAACAGTATATATCCAAGCGTCTCATATATATATGGTTTTTAAGGAACAATTATGGAAAAAAATCATGGTGCTCATACTTAATGGTTGATCATGCCATTGTTCTAGTTATTGTTATAATAGCTAAATCATCATTTTGGCTGGTTGACCGTATGGTAGGGTTGATCTTGAAAGCAATGAAAGATCTCCCTCCAAGCCGTACATAGGACTTTCATCAAATACGGTTTTACGCAGAAATGAATATGCATCATTGTATCCGTGAGATCTTAGGGAATTTCATTGACTTAGTTGAAAATTATCAAAGGAGACCACTGCCACTATAGCTAGTTTGGGAAACAAAAAAAAATGGACGATAACAATGATGAGAGGAAGGGTGGCATGCAAAATATCCTTCTTTAACATTTAAAAAAAACAAAAGTTTTCAGGTCTATTTTTCTCAGAAAATTGAAAGAGCATGGAAACGTCTATATTTCAAATATGACAACAAGCTCTGAATTGCTGAAATATGTGCCCTTTAACTAACTAGTACACAAGTATTCTCTTCGACAGGTGACCATCAAACAATCAAACAAGTTAGCTATTCAATTTATTGAAAGTAATCAGCTGTGTACACAATGATCATCAATCACAAAGGACACTACCAAAATGGTCCATAAAGAATTCTCTTTGACAGGTGACCATCCAAACCTCATTCAAGTAAGGTACTACCATACAAGCATATGCATTCTGAAAAGTGAATGATGCTATTATAGCATACATATCAAAGTTCCAGAATTGAAGTTGTAGCCCAAAAAAACGAAAATATAATAATAAGTAGAAACAACCATACCATCGGCATCTCATCTATGTCAGGATCATTTTCATGTTCAACCACCCAATTAACAGCAGCCTCCATGCTGGTATTACCTGGAGCAAGAGAGCATTTAGGGTCTTAAATTTGAGAACTCAAACTATTACAGAAAGTATTCTTTATCCTCTGTTCATGTTCAGTACCATGGACATGCATGACATACAAATAACTAAACCAAACTTATTTCTCAGTCAACTTAAGGAACTAATGTACATAAAATGGTCTTCAGCATTTAATTTAGTTTTGTGCTGTAAGACATTGCTAACCCTCAAAGCTTGTTGAACTGACAACTAAAACTGTTCTCACCAGAAAAGTGAAGTGCCCTCGTTGCTCTTGCTTTTGAGAATCCCATTGCCTCCAATTCATCCAGCAGTTTTTGGTCAACCTCAGGCACAACCATCTCTAGAAGAAGAAAAGAGAACAATGGGTAACCATCACGAGAAGAAGAAAAACAAAGTGTAGTTACAATAGAAGAACAGATTTGAGAGTGCGTGGTTATGTTAACTGAAAGCCTTTAACACTAGCAAATTCTGATAATCTATAACCATATTTTTTTAAGCAGTGGCACATTACAATCAACAAGAAATCCACAGCTAAAAAGCAACAAGGTCAGCGTTTATCAAGGAAGGTGAAACAAGCATTATGGCGGAGAAGGATATAAAGATCACATACGTGAACACACACACATACACAGCACTTCTGATAATCTCAAGCAAATTCTGATAATCTCTAACCACATTTTTTTAAGCAGCAGCACATTACAATCAACAAGAAATCCACAGCTAAAGGCAACAAGCGTCAGCGATTATCAAGGAAGGTGAAACAAGCATTATGGCGGGGAAGGATATGAAGATCACATGCGTGAACACACACACATATACAGCACTTCTCCATGAAAGCAGCTAACGGGCAACTAGTTCAAGTAATACGTCAAGAAGATCTACACAAGAAATATGCGACCTTAGAAGTGTAAGACGTAGTTGCACGGAAGAGTTACTACTTAAAAAATTAACTGTGGCTATACCTTCTGACTGGCCACTGCCAGTAGCCTCCGCCATAGCCTCATCAGACTCAGTAGCCGCTTTAGGGACCTCCAAGCTGATCGGCTTTGCTGCCTCCTGAGTCTTATCCACGAACTCAGTGTGACCAGTCCTCTTAGTGTGCAAATCGGTTTCCTTTCAAACCAAACAAATCCCACAAACCAAATTATCATAGAGAATCGAAATACCGAAAGTCTGATTACAAGAATTCAATGCAACCCGAGATCGTCACGAAATTATCAATCTGTTCACTTAAGTAAACGCACACGTAACATACTGTTTTGGATCGGCAAGGCTTTCCACAAGCGGAGCAGACGAGATTGAGAACGGCTTCGGTGGATTCTGAGAAGTTGGAGTGAGAAGTGAGCTCGGCGTGTTCCTGAGCTTCCTCTACCGACTTCAGAAGCGCTCCACAGTCGCCGCACTTTAAGGAAACGCCCGCCATTGAGGAGTTCGATGAAAATCTCACGGACTCAAAAGCCTGGTTTTCTACCGTGCGAGCGGAACAGCCACCTAACAAGTTCAACTTTGATAGTTTGATGTCATGTAAAAGACCTGTATTAGATTAGGGGTCAGTTAAGCGGTATGAGAAATTTTTTCCGAAATTTGTTTTTTCTTATTTTTTTAATTTTTAATATATTTAACAATCTTAAATCTATCATTTCTTTATAAAATAATATTTTTCTTAAATTTTTTCACTCACATACATCTCATCTATCAATCAAAAGCATATCCCCAAATTTCCCAAAATTATTTTTCAAGTTTAAACAAACTAAGGGTAGATTCTTGGAAATTCGGATGATTTGACCTGCACTATAATTGACATTTTTATTGGTGGTTTCGTGGTTAAAGGTGACTAGAAAAAATCGCGACTTTGATGGTTATGGTCGTGGTTTAGTAGTATCCGTTAACCGCAAATAGTATATACCTGCTAACTGTAAAACCCAATTCAATTAAGCACAATCCAACAATCTCTTACTAATCTATTAAAACTACCATACGGCCACTACATTAACCCACCAAAATCAAACACATCTAAACTCAATCATTTTTTAATCCTAGTAATTAATAATTTTATAATTATTGATTGAATCAAAATTCAACCCGCATATATAGGGATATACATAGAGGAATAGAATACTCAATGTGATTTGTGAGAAGCAATCTATAAGAGTATTTTATATGCGTGGACAATTGATGTAGGATTGTATTTAAGATTTTAAGTTATATTATATAGTTAAATTTATATTTGGTGATAGATAAATGTATAAAAATATCAGTGGTTAAAACCGCAAATCACGGATAATTGTGATTATGTGGTTATGGATGACAAGTAAAATCCGTTTGAAAAAATCCAGAAAATCGTGGATATAAACAAAATTACGATTAATGATCGTGATTATACCTCATCCGCAGATAATCTGAACCATTGTGATCTCTAATTTGACCACCAACTTTGAATCAAAAGCGAGATTTAACCACAAATGATTTTTGAAGTAAATTTTACCATCAATGTTTTCTTTTAGGAGTATACTAAGATTCTTTACCCGGACTTCGTTAGCAGTTTTACATCCAAACATGTATTAGTGAAAAAATTAAAAAGGTGTGCAAGAAAAATAAAGTTATGAAATGATGAAAAAAATTAATTGTATTAAATTATTTGAGAGAATATCTAACATCCATGATGTATAAATGTGATAATACATTTAAAAAAATATAATCGGAAACAATATCGAAGTTTATTTTATAATCCAAAAAATATGTCAGCAAGTTTAAATTTAAATTATAATTAATTTTAAAAACTCTAATTGCTCTTAAAATAAAAAGTAAAAAAAGTTGACTTCATTGTGAATGTTCTTGTGTACATTTATAACCGGTCTAATTCGAACATCCCATATCTTCAATTCCCTACTCAGTTTGTATAAGAATAAAAAAGAGGCGGTGAAAACACTACGAAACTCTCTATCCTTTCCTAAACCTTCTGCTCCCAATCCTTTTCCGGTGGCCCGATCGGAAGCCGGATCGGCCAACTTCTTTTAGTCCTTTTCTGTGATTTTCTCGTTTCTCCATTTTTTTTTCCTCCCCCGTCTTTTAACTTCTAGTTTCTCGTTTTAAGTTCTAGCCCTTTTTAGATCTGGTTGGCGGAGAAGTTTCTGAGATTGGAAGTTTTGCAAATTAGCACGGGACGATGAGGAGAGAAGGTTAGCTCCGGTAGAGAGCAGATGCTGCGAGCATGGTGGAGTTGGGTCTTGCTGTCCGACGAACTCGTTGTGACTCAAGCTGGATCAATTTTCGATCTTGTTGCCCGGCGGTGGCTACGCTACTCGAGGTGAACTCTCTGCCAGCGCTAGAGTTTTGTTCATCGGGTCAAAATTTGGGGATGTCTACAGAATCAGATGGGGATGAAAGGAAGAGATAGACTCGAGAGTTTCCATGGTTTAAATTTTAAATAGAAAAAGAAGGGATTTGGGGTTTGGGGTTTTTTAGTTCGACCACTGACGAGGAATAGAATCGATTCAGGTTCGATTCAACAAGGAGATGAGGAGGAAATTACAAAATCAGTACTTGGGGGTTCAGTTGAGTGATATTAAAGCTGTGAGAGAGGTTTGCGGTGAAGGCAAATTGATTTCTCGGAAGGGATTGAAGAATCGAGGCCGGTCTTCTCGGACCGCAGGAGTGGAGCTCGATAATCTTCGAGCTTAAACTGGGAGAATCGATCCTGGAACAGAGTTTCGGCTTTAGAATCAAAAGCAGATACAAGTGGGGGAAACAGGCGTGATGAAGTCAGGAGGGTTCCAACGAAGCAAACTGGAGGGTGACCCGGCAAGACCTTCAGGAGTGGAAACAGACACAATTTTGGGGGCTTGAAAAAGAGAAGTTAGGTGACAAGGACTGGTGAGTTACCGGTGGAGGAGTGGCACGTCGATCGGCAAGCCGGTGGCTATGTGTTACGGTAAAAGATTTCGTTGCATGTTACGAGGCGTCAATTGGTGGGCTGGAGGAGGAATTCTTGTTGATGGAGCAGGGATAAGTACCATAGTCAAATTTGTATTTGGGACTTTGGGAGGTTCTAGTAGGTAATGGAGCTTTTCACATAGGAAGGGGTGCTAGCCTGCTAGGTTTTACTAAAGGTGTGGTAATTTGTGGAGTTTGCTCCCAAAAATCGTTTTTTTGGAGATTCTTTGGATGTTTTATTATTTTTTAATTTTAATACATGTTTTATTTTAGTTCTTTTTTAAAAATTCGTCATGTTTTGATATTAAAACTGAATCTTTTATTCTGTTTTGATCCGGACATTAAAAAAATCTGTTAAGTTGACTGTTAAATAAGTTAATTTTATATAAATGTCCCTATAATTATAATCTAATTACATATTTAATAAATTTGTAACCATTAAATTTTTAATACATATACATTTAAATCTTAATATTTTTTTTCCCACTCTTTTAGTCTCCATCTCTTCCAACATAATCGTGTGTTCATCATCTTGTTAACTAGAAGTCGATTAACCGAAACACAACATCAATAAGATCTTCTTGGTTGTACAGATGACATAAAAAATAATGGGAATTCTTAAACTACCCACCTCAGTGCTTAAATAAATCCTCTCAATTGGAAACATGACATTTATGTTTGTTGGTTTTAGGATCTTAATAACATGTTTTTCATGTTAATATATCATACATGTGTTACTAGCATGTCACATAATATCATGTCATATATGTACACAACATATTATATATAGTCTTAAACTAAGTCATAGCATGATGTCTTTGTCAAATCATGCCCATTTAATATCTCATATGACATGGATGAAACTATATACTAATATACTAAAATAGAGGAGGGATAGAAGGAGTACCTTACACCTAGAAAACTGCTTAAGGAACTAGTAGTTCCTTGCTCCAAAACTTCTGAAGAAGAATCCCCTGAAGTGGTCCTCCTTAGAGGCGAAACTAGAGAGAAATGTCTCTAGTTGTGCTTCACCCAAAAACTCTAAAAGAATGTTTACTAACTAAGCTTGAGAGAGGAAGAAGTAGAGAGGACAATGCTGCCAAGGGATGAAGGATAAATGGAGAAATCTCCTTGTATTTATAGACAACCAAAAGTGGCCAAAGGTGCCCCTCTAAAGGCGAAATGTTGTGACCAAGAGGCAAGGGGTGCCCCTTGCACCATTTCGCTACTTTGCACCCCATAAGGGCCGGCCTTCAAGGCCCCTCTTCATTTCCGAAAAGGCATGGCCTCTCTTGGCCAAGAAGTTGCTCCTTTTGGACAAACAACATATTATTTGGATAAAAGGTTGTACCCTTTTTTCAAAGATTGCCACCATTTCACCAAGAGACACATCTCTTCACCAAAAGGTGCCATATACTATTTTACACAAGGATTAGAGTGAGCTTACATAAAACTAACTCACATAACCATTTTCACAACATGAACTCACAAAGAGCTCAAACTAAGCTCACATTGAGCTTAAAAACTCTTCTACTTCACTACTAGCTCACATGAGCTCAAGTTAACTTCCAAATGCCAACTTGAGCTGGGGTTAAATACTTTTACCTAACATGAGCTAGTGTTAGCTACTTCTAGCTAATATAAGCTAAAGTTCAGATGACTACAACCACTTATAGTTGGAGTGAGGTAACTTTGAGCTAAGTCCAGCTATTTCTAGCTGGGGTGAGCTGACTCTAGCTACTTCTATCTAGAATGAGCTTGGGTGGAGCTGAGATTAGCTACTCCCAGCTCCCGTGAGCTGGAGTTAAGATAATACAAGTTATGTCTAGCTACTATTAGCTAGAGTGAGCTCAACTTAAGCCATGTCTAGCTACTTATAGTTAGAGTGAGCTGAAGTTGAGCTGGTTCCAGCTACTTTAAGCTGGAATGAGCTGAAGTCTAGCTACTACCAACTCCTGTGAGCTGTAGTGAGCTGACTTGAGCTATGTACAACTACATATAACTGGAGTTAAGCTAAGGTAAGCTACTTATAGCTGACCTAGAGTTAAGATGAGCTAAGTTCAGCTACTTATAGCTAATGTGAGCTAAAGTGAGTTACTTCTAGCTAAATTTGAGCTCCCACTTAGCTTCATAAGCACAAGTACCATCTCAAAAGTATCTTGGTGCGACAAGAATTCCTACATGAACATCATATGAACTTCAATAACACATGAACAATTTTTTTACTTTTTACTTTTTTTTTCTCTCTTTCTTCAAACTCTTGAATCTTTCAATAATAACACTTTTCTTCACAACAAATCCGAAATTAAACAACTCTTTCTACTTCACATAAACAAACAAAACTTCCAACAACAAAATTGCACAAGAACAATCTTGAAACAACAACATAAACTTTCAGCCAAAGGCCTAAACTTCAACAACAAAAATGTTTCTTCAAGTGTAAGAAAGAAAAATCAAATGGCTTACTTGAAGAAACAAAACAACAATCATACCTCCAACAGGCAACTAACTCTGATACCACTTGATGTGAACTTTACTTAAAATGGAAGAACACTTACTTGAAAGGATCTAGCTTGATGAATGATGAAGAACAAACACATAAACAAGTTGATAAATTCGGCCAATACAACCTCTCAACTACAAGATTGAGCAATGGTATTGATAATGTCAAGGAATGAGGGATCTAGCACCTCTTAACTACAAGATCAAGCAATACAAGATATGAAGTTTGAAACCATTTTCATGGATCAAGGGATGATGGAAATAGCAAGCTTTGAGAATAAAGAAATTCAACTTCTCTCTCAAGGAGTTCAGCCGAAAATATCAATGTATGTTCTAAGGAATGAAAATACAAAACCTTCATAGTTTAAATTACATGGTTGGTAGAAAGGTAGTAGGAACATGATCCTATAATTAAGGGACTAGGCATCATGTAAGCTAGACTAGGTTGGTAGGGGCTAAGGGCTGGTCATGGGAGTGGGTAGGAAGGCCTAAGACTTATTATAATAGGTAGGAGATAAGGCCCCTTAAAACAAGGTAGGCTAGAGATGACCAGGCGAAGCTTAGGTGAACATCAGGCGATGGGATGACACATCTTAGGCGATCGCCTGACCATAAACAGAAATGGGCAGGGGCCCGGGTGAGTGGGAGGCGAGTTGGAGATCAACTTCGGGAGATCGCCTGACTCCAAAAGGCATATTTAGGCAGGAGCCCAGGTGATCGGCAGGTGATCGGATGGCACAACCCAGGCGATCGCCTGACTCCAAAAGCATAAATGGGCAGGAGCCCAGGTGAGTGGCAGGAGACTAGAAGACACAACCCAGGCAATCGCCTGACTCCAAATGGGCAGGAGCCCAGGCGAGTGGCAAGTGACGGGAAGGCACAATCCAGACGATCGCATGACTCCAAAAGCATAAATGGGCAGGAGCCCAGGCAAGTGGCAGGCGACTGGAAGACACATCTCAGGCGATCGCCTAAGCCCTGTTTCTTTCTCAAAATGCTTCTTTATTTCTTTAATTGGATTTCACTTCAAGCTTGATCCTTTTTGTTGGTTTGGTGCCTTTTAGGTTCACATCAATGGAGGAAAGTTATGGATCAAGAGATTGATGCCATCAAAAGAAATGATACTTGGATTCTATGTGAACTTCCAACAGGTGCAAAAAGGATAGGAGTCAAGTGGGTATATAAGACTAAGTTCAATGAGCAAGGGGAAGTGGATAAGTTAAAAGCCAGACTAGTAGCTAAAGGATATACACAACAAAATGGGATAGATTATACTGAGGTATTTGCCCCTGTGGCCAGGCTTGATACTGTCAGGATGATATTGGCAGTAACAACACACAAAGGATGGCGTGTTTATCAATTAGATGTGAAGTCAACTTTCTTGCATGAGGAGATTGGAGAAGATGTCTATGTTGATCAACCAAAGGGCTATGAAGAGAAAGGAAAAGAACACTTAGTGTGTAAGTTAAACAAAGCCTTATATGGGTTAAAACAAACTCTAGGACCTGATTCAGTCGAATTGAAGCTCACTTTAAAGGTGAAGGCTTCAAACAGTGCGATAATGAGAATACTCTTTTCAAAAATAAAAACAGTGAAGGAAAGATACTAATTGTAAGCATCTATGTAGATGACTTAATTTTCACAGGTGATGATGTTGATATGATGGAGAAGTTCAAAGAATCGATGAAACAAGAGTTTGACATGACAGATCTAGGTAAAATGAGATATTTTCTGGGAATTGAAGTTCTACAAGGGGATAATGAAATTAGCTTATGTCATAGAAAGTATGCACATGTTGTATTGAAGAGGTTTGGGATGCTTAATTGCAAACCAGTTGCAACACCTATAGTTCCTGGAACTAAGATAGACAAAGATGAAGAAGAAGGAGTTGTGGATGAGACTCATTACAAATAGTTGGTAGGTGGCTTAATGTATTTAACAACTACTAGACCTGACATTATGTATGTTTTATGTCTCATTAGAAGATATATGTCTAGACCAACTGAACTTCATCTAATTATTACTAAAAGGATCTTAAGGTACTTGAAAGGTACCTTTAGCTTTGGAATTCAGTATAGAAGAGGGTCTGAAGCTGGATTGGAAGTTTTCTCGATAGTGACTATGCAAGAGACACTGATGACAAAAAGAGTACAACAGGGTATGTGTTTTTACTAAGCTCAGGTGCCATCTCCTGGTGCTCAAAGAAGCAACCAATTGTAACTCTATCTACAATTGAGGCCGAATTCATTGCAGGCGTTGTTTGTGCATGTCAAGTTATCTGGGTGAAAAGAGTACTAAAAGAATTGGGACATATATAAGCTATTGGATTGTGTGAAGATCAAATGTGATAATAGCTCCACCTTGAAGTTGTCTAAAACTGCAGTTATGCATGGAAGAAGTAAGCACATTGACGTGCGTTACCATTTTCTTAGACATCTGAGCAAAGAAGGAGAGGTTGAGCATGATCTACTGCAGGAGCCAAGATCAATTAGCAGATCTGCTAACCAAGCCTCTCAAAGTTGAGGGTTTTCTAAAGCTGAGAAGATTCATGGGTGTCAAGCACTTGGAAATGTAAAGTATCTGTAAAATTACACAATAGTTTAAGGGAATGAATGTTACAAAGTTAGTTAAATCACAAGTGTTAGGATTAGAAGTCCGAAGCTTTGTTTGAAGGCTTACTTGCATACCAAGAAAAGACAAGTCCTATTAGCAGTAGGAGTTCTTTCATTTTCTGGTTTAGCAGTTATTCTAGTTCTAGTAGGTTTCTTATTCTTGTATTATATAAGCATCATTATTAATAGAAAAAAGCAGTGTTTTCGGCTCACTCCTATTATTAAACCCTAACCAAGATTAACACTGAGTTCTTGGAAATCCTTAATGAATTTTTCTAAGGGAGAAGTTTTTGGAATTATGCCTCAAGTTATTTTAAGTTTGGAAGATGAAGGAGTAAAGTTGTTAATTAGGAGTTGTAAGTGGAGTCCTAATTAGACTAGGTTTATAATTATGTGGGAATATTTCTAGGTTTTAGTTTTCCTAATTCTAATAGGTTTAGGTTTTTTATTAGTGCTATATAAATAGCTACTTGTTTCGTAAATTGAGTAGAGAGCCGCACAGTAAGGTTGCTTGTGAGCAAATATGTTGAGTGTGGCTAGCTTTTGTGAGAGAGATGTGAGAGGTGGCCAAAGTTGAGTGGCTGTATGTGGTGTGTGAGAGAGAGAGTCGCACAGTGTTGTATGTGCAGTTTTTATGTGAGTAGAATTTGTAAGAGTTGAGAGAATTGATGCATATAATTATTGATTGATATTGATAATAGAGAAAATCCGTGAAATCGTCACGCTAAAAATATTGTGTTGTTATTTGTCCGTGTTCCAAAACCCCAACAGTGAGAGTGTGCCAGTGTGTCCTTCAGTTGTGCTTGTAATTATGAAGTCAAATGTTGTCAGCAGAAGAAACCTTGCTGAGGCTGAATGATTTGATGATCATAGAATACATGAAAAGAACTACATGAAACTCAGGTTGTGTTTGATGTCCCAAAAAAGTAGCAAAAATACTTTTTTGAATTTAAATGGAGAGATTGAAAGTAATTTGAGAGAGAAATTTTAAATAATTGTTAGTTTGTTGTTAGTTTTTTGTGAAATGTGTTCAAAAAAACATAACCTCTGTAGGATAGCATTTTTGAAACTTCCACTCATCCCGCCTCTCTCACTACCCCAATTGTTTGGCGGTTAATCGCCGTTGTGGCAGTCACCACCCGCCTTTTACCCTTGCCACCTTTCCCGACCCAGTTTTGGTCGTGCGTGCTGAGCCCAGGTTACTCCATCGCACGAGCCCTGGTTTGTTAGAAGGAAATAACTGTTTTTTAGAGAATCACAACAAATCAAATTCAACGAAGCAAATCAGATTAGAATTCAAGCATCAATTAGAATTAAAACTTAATTCTGTACTTATTTCGTTCCTTTCGTGTACTAATGCCAACCCTATAACTTATCTAGCTTGTAAATTTTATTACTCATTGAATCAACATGATTAACTGCTCCCTTCTTACTCTTGTTCTATTCTTCTTGTTTCTGGTATCAGAGCATCCGATACTGGTGTTTTTGTCCAGCAAACAACTTATGCACCACAACAACACCACCACACCAACAACACGGCTAAATCAGAGGCTAAGGAAAACGTTACTTGATCCTCTTGTGCTCAATCATTCAGACACACTAGGGCTTACTCTGGTTAACGCACCGCTAGACAGATGCAACTACAGCGAATGGAGTCGCTCCATGTGGCTCAGTCTCAGTGCCAAGAACAAACTGGGTCTAATTAGCGGAACTTTGAAGGCGTCGCCGATGACCGACGCAAAAGACCCCTTGTGGCAGCGCTGTAATGATCTAGTAATAACATGGATCCTCCACTCTATCCAACCTAATATAGCTTGTAGTGTCATCTTCTCGGATACAACAACAACAATATGGAAGGACTTGCGTGACAGGTTCTCTCAAGGTGATGATTCTAGAATTTATCAAATCCGGCAAGAAATTGCAGAATGTCGTAAAGGATCTCTTTCTATCTCTGGGTACTACACCAAGCTGGAGGGACTTTCGGACGAGCTTGCATCTTACCAAGAACCAATTCCATGCTTGTGTGATATGATGAAGAAGTTTGCTATTAGAGAAAAAAAGGAGAAGGTGATGCAATTTTTTATGAGGCTCAACAAACCTTACTCTCAAATTCATGGAGCGATCATCATGATGAATCCACTTCCAGACACATAGAAGACACATGGACTTATTCTCCAACATGAGAGACAAATGGAAGTAGCAGCTCGCAAGGAAATACCAACAATTCATCAATCGCACTAAGGTAAAAAGTTCATTTGCTAATCCCAAGGAGTTGTCATGCACTCACTGTGAACTAACAGACCATACGGTGGATCGTTGTTACTAACTGATTGGGTTTCCGATAAGTTAGGAATGGCATCGGAAAAATGTGAAACCTAGAAACAAGAAACAAGAAACCTACAGCCTGCCAGGTTGAGATAAAAAAGGATTTCCAGAACAACATCCCAACATTCACGGTTGAAAAATACAAACAGATCATCACCATGCTCCACGACAAAAATGGTAACAATCAAGTTCCTACAAATGCAACATGTATCTTTAGACCAAGTTGCAATATAATAGAAAATGATGCGCATTCAACATTATATTGGATTGTTGATAGTGGATCAACCGATCACATATCACACCTCTCACCCACTCACAATAAGAGAAAAACAACTTATGATTCTGTTATAGTACCTAATGGGGAACACGCTACCATTAAGAATATTGGATTTGTTCAGATATTAGCAGGATTGTCTCTAGATGAAGTATTTCATGTGCCAAAATTTCTTGTGAATTTACTATGTGTAAGTAAATTAACACAAACCTTAAAATATATAGTTGTATTTTATCCAGATTTTTGTGTTATACAGGACGTGGATACGAAGAGGATGATTGGCCTGGGCAAGCATGTTAATGGTCTTTAGTACCTCGCACCAAGTCAAAACATGCATCTTGTCAGCCACATAACTCGCACATCTGACCTTTGGCACTGACGCCTTGGACATCCATCAATTGGTCATTTCCACAATTTATCTTAATATTTTCCAAAAATTGCTATTAATTATAAACATGTTTATGAAATTTACCTGTTGGAAAAACAAATTTGATTACCTTTTGCTCCAAGTTCTATAAAGACTATTATTGCACCTTTTGACATGATTCACTGTGATATTTGGGGACCACACAAGGTTCACACACAAAACGGGGCTCGGTATTTTTTAACCATTATTGATTATTTTACTTGCTTAACGTGGGGTCACCTTATGGATTTCAAATCCAATACTCAAGCTTTATTAAAATCCTTTTTTCTTGGGTCAAAACTCAATTTCATAAAGATATTAAAGTTTTTTGTGCCGGTAACGGGGCAAAGTTTACGTCGATGCGTACGTTCTTAGAAGAATGTGGCACCATTTTCCAACACACATGTGTTTATACCCTCAACAAAATGTCGTCGTCAAACGAAAACATTGACACCTTTTAAAAGTTGTTCATGCCCTGCTATTTCAGGCCAATTTACCATTATGTTTTTAGGGGGAAAGTGTCCAAATAGCCTGATATCTTATAAATAGGTTACCTACCCCTTTATTATCTTACAGATCCCCTTATGAAGTTTTACATAAAGCTCCACCTATTCATTCCAACCTTGAGTTTTCGGTTGTTTATCTTATGCCACGAATTTAACCCCTAATAAAAAAATTGATTTTCACTCACCTCCTTGCATTTTCATGGGTTATCCCCTTGGGCAAAAAGGTTATAGTGTTTATGATCTTGAAGGCAATAAATTGTTTACTTCTCGAGACGTCACCTTACATGAACACACTTTTCCTTTCAATGATCTTCCACAAGAAAATCAAGTTGACTACTTAGTCTTACCTCTGCCATATGCTTCAGTTCATTCTCCTGAGCCAAACTATCCCGATAAAATTTCTCTACCAAATACAATAGTCAACCCTACACCTAATCCTGACCCAACTCCTTTAAAAGTCTATAGTCGTCGTTCTACAATAACCAAAGCCACCACATCATCATTAGTGGACGATCATCCTCCTTTAGTTCCTGAGTCTGATCCTTCACCCCCTCCAATACCATCTCACACCCATCCTCATGCTTCAAGCCAAAGACATAACACAGTTGAGCTTCGTCGTTCATCTCGCCCTCACCGACCCCCACCTCATTTGTGAAATTTTGAAATGTACCAAGCTACTATCCTAGCACGGATCCTTCCTCCTCTTCGTCCGGCACTCGTTATCCGTTACAATGGTATGTCTCTTATTTTGGATTATCTAACTCATATCGTTCTTTTGTGACTACAAATCTCGTTTAGTTGAACCAATAACTTATGAGCAGACACGACATGACCCTCAGTGGGTTGTTGCTATCGATTCTGAGATCAAGGCTCTTGAGGACAATAACACTTGGTCAATGGTTCCCTTGGCTCTCAACCAGTGACCCATCAGTTGTAAATGAGTCTTTAAGATCAAGTACCATGCAAATGGCAAAATTGAGCGTTATAAAACCTGACTTGTCACCAAAGGATTCACCCAGCGTGAAGGCATTAAAAATATACGTTTGCTCTAGTGGCTAAATTTGTCACCGTTCGTTGCTTACTAGAAATTGTCGTTGTCTGTCATTGGCCTTCAGAGCAGATAGATGTACAAAATTCTTTCATACATGGAGAACTTAATGAATAAGTATATATGTTGCCTCCTCCAGGTTACTGTCGATAGGGGGAGAACAAGGTTTGTTGACTCCACAAGTCACTCTATGGCCTTAAGCAAGCATCTCGAAGTTGGTTTCAATGATTCTCTTATGCAATTCAAGAAACTAAATTTCAACAGTCAAAGGCTGATTATTAGAGGTGTTAAAAAAACCTGAAAAATCGAAGAACCGAACCGAACCGTATGATCCGAAACCAAAAAATCCGTAAACCGAAGAAACCGATAACCCACGATTTCTAATTATAAAAACCCGCGGATACCCGAACCGATCCGCATATGTCTATTTACAAACAAATTATCTAAAATTTCATACTTAATCTCAACTTCATTTTCAATTTTCTTTTATATAATGTATGAAAACTCATTTCATGCAATAATGACACATGACTTGGAATGTTATATTGTTGTTTTATTTATACAAATTATTTTTCCTATTTTTGATGCTTTATATCTATGCATTTATGATACAAAAGTTTTAAATATCTCTAAATATATCAAAAGGTGTTGACACCCAATTTTGTCCGAACTATCTAATTGAGTCTAATACAGAGTTTTCAGGGGTATTTTGGTTTTATCAATCATAAAATGTAAAAACAAAAAATAGAAAATGAAAAGAAAAAAAAAATGAGCTGATTTAGTTAGGGACTTAATTTCTAATTGAAATTGGGGCAAAACTTGGTGGAATTTCGTTAGGAGCAAAACTTGGTGGAATTTCTAATTGAAATTGGATTCACAATACTTCTCAAATTCTTCCACTTCACCCTCATCCACTCGTATATAAGAATCATTTCAGCAGTAAGAAGGTACGAAAACAACATTGAAAAAAAAATCTGCAGAGAGAGCTTCTGTTCTTCACGTCCCGAAGCTTCGACCCAACTTCTTGTATCGCTCATTCCAGCCTCATAGCCGTAGAAATTCATCACACCAGGACCGCCGCGCTGCAAGGAGCTATCCGATGCCGTCATCTCCGCCGAACTCCGCCGGAATCGACGGAAATCAAGGCAGACTCGTTTGTGACACGCGAGACAACCCGCCTCAATCCGACGATTCAGACCTCCTCGATCGCCCCCAGCGCCGCCGTTCTTCCCGCCTTCCGCCGCTGGATCGCTGTCCGCTATTCGTGCCGCCAAAAAGCCTCTTCATCGCCACACTCCAGAGCAAGCCAGCCGTTGCCGAACGAAGACGTCCCTGCTCGGCGTGTTCTGTTTCAGCCTTCTTCTTCAGGTAGTTTTCTTTTTCCTTGTTCTTTTATTATGTTTTCATTTTAACCCCAAACACATACAGGCTTTCATGTGCACCCCTTACAGTTTAGGCACTAGACCTAAACTAACTCCAATTCTTTTTGTTGCTCTCTCATTATTGGCTCTTTATTTTGTTTTACTTTATTTTTCTTTCACTATTGTTAGATTGATTCGTTATAATACTTGAGCATTAAATCATCTTCATTATTATTTCTTCTTTTAATTTGTCTTTTCTTTTCTTTCTTTTGATTATTAGTATCATGCTTTATAATTATATAAAAAAAAAAAGCAAGCAAAATTGTAAAATAAACTTGTGATACCAATTTTGGGCATACAAAATTTTATTTTATTTTTATATATAATTGACTAACGATTTTCAGAGTTTCTCGTAGACCAGTTTTCAGGTTTCCAATCTACCTAGAAATAGATTGGTGGCGACTGTAATCGAAAATCTCATTGCTTCAAAAGGTTTTATATGATAAGTATACTTATGAACATCCAGGGATATACGCGGTCTGAACCGCATAAAAATCGTGAAATAAAGTACCCGCAAATAGGACACCCACACTTGTCAGGACGAATTCTATTTTTTTTACTATCCACTTCACCCCGCCCCATTAACACCCCTAGTGATTATTCATTGTTCAAAGAGTATGGAGATTTCGTTACAATTGTGTTACTTTGTGTTGATTACATTGTTATAACAAGGAACAATGAGAAAGCTATTAATGACCTCAAGAAGTTCTTTGATAGTTGTTTTAAGATCAAAGACCTTGGACCATTGAAATATTTCCTTGGCATTGAAGTTGCTCGGTCCAAAGCAGGAATCACATTGTGTAAATGGAAGTATACATTAAATATATTAGAAGTTGGGTTACTCGGAACAAAAGCTACAGTTGTTCCTATGGAGCCCGATTTACAACTAACGGAAACTAGAAGAGAATCCCTTAAGGACCCCGCTCGATACCACATGCTAATTGGAAAACTGATCTACCTCACCATTCTCGGCTTGAAATCACATACTGAGTGAACACACTCAGTCAATTCATGCAGGAACCCAAGATACATCATCTGATGGCTGCTTACCATTTACTTCAATACCTGAAGGCAGCCCCTGGACAACGATTATTATTCTCATCAAATAGCCCACTTCACTTGATCGGGTACAATGATGCTAATTGGGCAAGATGCCCACTTACATGTCGATATGTGATAGGTTATTGTTTTTTCCTTGGTAACTCTCTTGTTTCATGGAGGAGTAAAAAACAGGCAACTGTTTCTAGATCATTAGCAGAAACAAAGTATTGATCCATGGCCGCGACCACTTGTGAACTCTCTTGGTTAAGATATCTATTAAAGGATTTACAAGTATCACATCCACACTCGACAATGTTGTTTTGTGATAACCAAGCAGCTCTACAAATTGCAGCAAGTCTAGTGTATCATGAGCGGAAAAAACATATTGAAATAAATTATCATACCGTTCGTGAGAAAATGCAAAGAGGAGAAGTCAAGACAAGCTATGTGAAAACTGAAAATCAAGTAGACACTCCAATTTGAGGAGGAATGTTAGAAGGAATGAATTGTTCTTGAGAGAATCACAACAAATCAAATTCAACCATTGGAAGCAAATGAGATCAGAATTCCAGCATCAAGCATCAATTAGAATTAAAACTTAAATTTCATACTTATTTCATTCCTTTCTTGTACTAACGCCAACCTTATAAATTGGCTAGCTTGTACATTTTATTACTCACTGAATCAACACGATTCATTGCTCCCTTCTTTCTCTTGTTATATTCTTCTTGTTTATGGTTGTTCCATCGCGTGAGCTCACGATATTGCATCGTGAGCTCCCAAACCACCACATCACTAGTGGTGGACCCATGATTTCTTACCGTCGGGTAAAAATTTACTAATTAGAGCAAAAAAAGTTGATATAGTATAGTGTTGAGGGTTCTACCAACGCCATGCATCTTAAGAGTTAAGGTACTATGCCTATGCCTAAGTTCTCGGGCTATATGAGTCTAGGTCAGACCATGTGTTTAGTCTCAAATGTGGGGTATTCCGAAGGTGTAACCTAGGCAACGAAAAAGGGGCCCGATACTTCAACTAGAGGAGCGACCTGTTGGTTC
>JBBYHH010072962.1:0-15537 GCA_038382905.1 Daphne laureola
AGCAAATTTGGATATCAAATAATAGTTCCCAAATGAATTTTCAAGTTTTCAATATCTAAAAATATATGAAAATAAATGATAGATTAAATACAGTGAAACTGTCAAAACAAATGATATAATCTTTTAAGGACGGATGAAGTATAATTTTAAAAAGGGTCCAACTAATAAATTATACACCCTATATATATAATTTTGGGAAAAAGCGGGGTCCATAGACCTCTCTTTGTATAAGGTAGGTCCGCCCGTGTCTTTAATAAAGCCTTAGCTCCCCCTTAGCCTTCAGAACTGCCTCATTGCTTGTGCAAGTGTTATCTCTTCCGTCTCCATCGTTTCAGATGTTGTAATTCTTGACTAATTCAGTTTTTTTGTGGTTCTTGTTCAATCTGCTCATCCTCTCATCAAGTTCTCCAATCTGGATCGCCTAGTTTCACCTATTTTATACTTTTATTCTTGTTCAAGTCTGACTTGTTGAACAAGTTTTGCCATGGAAGCTCTCAGAAACACCATGTCCAACCTTCAATTGTCCCGCAAAGAAAAAGAGGTTGTCATGCCCATCGTGATCCCCACTGTGCAAATCGGCTCGACTCTCATCACGAAGATCATGTCCGTGAAGCCAACTCCCACGAATTACATCGTTGCGGCCTTCACCTGGGTGTGGCTGCGGTTCGTCTGCTTCGGCGTCAACCCGATGGTGTCCCACTCTTCGGAAAAAGTCTTCCTTCTTGAATTTGAGACGTTTAATCATGGTTAATTAGTGCTGCAGAAGAACCCTTGGTCCTTCTTTAACGAGTTGGTAGTTATGGTTCTACTGAAAGATGGGGACAATCCATCTATGGTCAACTTTTCGGAAGCTGCCTTCTGGGTTCATATTGTGGAAGTTCCATTCAATTGGTTCTCTCGGGCAATAGCCACACTAATCGATCAAAAAATTGGAAAGGTCTTGGCAGTTGATTTCTCTAGGCCATCACTCCGCATACGTGTGCTACTCGACATCACCAAACCTTTGCGTCGTCTAGTTAAGATTCTAGTGGATGATGAGGGTAAGAATTTTTTCTTTCAATATGAGAAGTTATGTGAGTTTTGCTTTATCTGTGGAATGCGACCATGTAGCAAAATAGTGCTTCTCCCCAGCGGCTGTGGAAGGAGCAACCCCTCATATCGATGACTGGTTGTGATACAAGCTCCCACGCAACGGGGAGATTGGCTATCAGCTAGTCAGGGACGGCCTTGGTAATGCGGGGCAATCTGGTGATGCGCCACCCATCGCTCCGGCCATGGACGAGGTGGATGGGCTGAATGGCAGCTGTCCGCCGGGTTTTGTCCTCCATTCATCCGATCTCCAGGTGGTTTTGGCTTTCCCAGAAGTTAATACGAAAGATCTGAACATGTCATTAAACATGTTGGCAAGGACCTCTAGTTCCCGGTCATCAGACAACACTCGCAAGACCATGGTGTTGGGAGTAGGTAGTTCCAACCGGACCAAGAAAAAGTTGAAGATCGCGGGTGCTACATCAGGTGTGGTGGAGCAGGCAATTATGAAGTTGGGGGACTCCGAGCCTCTGACCAATCACTAGTTCGATAATCTTTTGCATGAGGTGTAAGGGCCACCCAAATTTTTGTTTTACTAATAACTGTATTTTGGATCTTTTCTCGTTTGGTTGTTGCTTTTGGTTTATTTATGATCTGTTATTGGTTTTCTGTTAATCATGTGCAGATAATTCTTATGGTTCCTCCGTTAATGTACTGCTATGACACGTCAATATCATTTTATTTTTTACAAATATATCAGAGATGTTGGGGACTAACATTATTTCATCACGACAATAATGATGCTTCTAAATATTTATAGGCAGGATTAAGAAATCCAAAATCACTTTATCATTCTGATCCTAATTTTACGTAATCCTAATTTTACGTAAGATCCTAGTTTAAGAGTTTAAGTCCTAATATAAAGCCCCCACACAAGTCCACCTTAGTTGACTAATGTCATATCTCCCTTCTAGAGAAGTCCTCCTTTGTTGACTTCTATCATGACTCTATTCTATAGTTACGGCAACCTTTGATGTTTTATGTCAATTTAACTTTAATCTTTCTATCTTATTTGTTAGATTTTCTTTCTCAAAATGTATTCATAAAATAAAAATATTAGATTTTCATGTCAATGTTTAAAATTTAAAATAATATCTTATTTATTTTAGAAGTTTCACAATATTTAATTTATAATTTTTTTTTCATGAATATTTAAACATCGAAAATAAAATATTTTATAGATGTCTCATATTTGTAATCTAAATTTTTCAAATATATATTTTTTAAATTTTTTTAAGTTATTTATCTTTATTAAAATTTGAATCAAATAATAAATTTTAAAACAATAAAGTCAAATTGGATAATTATTCAAGAATAAAGATAATAGTTTAAAATAATATAAAAATAAAATGATTATACTAAATATTGAAAAACAAATGTAACAAACTTGGTGTAGCCACCTCTGTCATAGTCATAGCTGAGGAAAGAGTTAGAAATGGGCAGTGACGGTTAGGCCTATTAAAAGAAGGCAAACAACCAGAATAAAAAGGTAGCATGCAGCAAGAGCAATAGTTATTTAAGGCATTTGTGAGCTAGAAGATGAGGAAATCATCCATTGTGGTGATTCCATGGCCAGCTCAAGGCCACATCAACTCCCTCCTCCACATCTCCTACAAACTTGTGTCCCAAGGCTTCAACATCATCTTTGTTAACACCGATTTCACCCACAAAAGAATCATCCAAGCACAAGAAGCTGGAGCTGCTGCTTCTGTAAACGGCCACCATCATCAGAATATCAACTTTGTGTCTCTTCCTGATGGGTTACATCCGGAGGATAAAAGAAACGAGTTTGGTCTTATGTTTGATGCTATGCTCACTTGCTTTCCCTCAAATCTTGAGGACCTTATACTGAGCTTCAACTCAAAGACTAGTGATCCGGTTCAGGCCGGACCTCGTGTAAGTTGCATCATTGCTGATCTTGGTATGGGTTGGACACTTGAGGTTGCTAAGAAGCTGGGGATCAAAGGAGCTGTGCATTGGCCCATGGCTGCCTCTTATTTGCTCTTCCAAACCAAATGGCCTGAATTCAAAGACAATGGAATCATAGACTCTAATGGTAACATACATACATCTTCACTTTCTCTCACATCTTGTGTTTTACTGCTTCTTAATGAATGAGTTTACTGCAGGATTCCCTCTTAAGCATGAGAAGATTCAATTATACCCCGGGATGCCCATCATAGACACTATGGAGCTACCATGGTATACATGTGGTACATCCTTTGAGGATAAGAGACTCATCTTCAAACTCTGCATTAAATACCTAGAATCTCTAAACCTAACAGATTGGTGGCTGTGCAACTCTGCTCTTGAATTTGAGCCAGAGTCCTTTGCCTTGCTGCCCAAGCTTCATCCCATCGGGCCGCTAATTTCCACTTCTACCCTTGATGGACAGTTCTGGTCACAAGACTTGTCTTGCTTGCCATGGTTGGATGAACAAAGACCCAAATCAGTCATTTACATCTCCTTCGGAAGCTTGGCCATTTTCAACCTTGAGCAATTCCAGCAACTTGTTTCAGCTATAAGTGTTTTAGGCCGACCTGTTTTGTGGGTGGTTCGTTCGGATTTCACTGCAAACGGGTCGAAGATGGATTTTTCCGTCGATGATCGGTTTCAAGGGAATAACGTAAAGATTGTGAGATGGGCGCCTCAACTTAAGGTTTTGAGCCACCCGTCTATTGCTTGTTTTGTAAGTCACTGCGGTTGGAATTCAACAATGGAAGGAGTGGCAAATGGGGTACCTTTCTTGTGTTGGCCTTATTACGCAGATCAAATGTTGAACAAGAGCTACATCTGTGATGTGTGGAAGGTCGGATTGAGCCTTGAGAAGAATGAAAATGGGATTGTGACGAGTGAAGAAATTAGAGTGAAGGTGGGAAATTTACTTCACAATGATGGAATCCATGAAACAGCACTCAGGTTTAAAGAAGTTGCAACCAAAACTATGGCAGAGAATGGTGATTCATCAAGAAATTTTGACAAATTCACCAAATGGCTGGACGACGAGGGATCAAAATAAGTTTTAACTTTAGTATCCTAAGAGTTGTATAAGTTTCCAGGTTGAATAATTGTTTAAGAATTTATTGCGGTGGTGAACTTTATTTGCAGAACTTTTTTTTATAATGTTTTTGCTATGAACCTTTTTTTAAGAATTTATTGACTAAGTTGTGTTCCTCCTTATCTTGCTGATTTATTATTCCATTTCTTCAATTTTTATTTGGTTACCTACAACTTAAGCGACACTCTTTTAATCCAAAAATTGTACAATTAATTGCACTAAATCCAAGAGCCGTGAATGTTTAGGAGTTTCCTTTCTATTATCGGTATAAGGATAAAAATCACAGATTCATCCGACAAAGCGACGGACCTTGAAGATAGATTTTGTTTTTTCCAACAGTATTCTTAGCCATAGATCCTTTATCCTTAACAAATTTGGCAACTAGGCAATGACAAAGCCATTGTAGTAGTACTGGACGTAGGTCATACATTGTTAGCCATAGATCCTTTATCCTTAAGTGGACGGGAATTTCCAAACCTAATATGAAACACATTGCACATATGGTTTGGCTTATATATACGCAACACAACACAACACAACACAACACAACAGAGTTAACCAAATCAAAGGCATAATATGGCATACATTGTGGTCATCCCATTCCCTGCACATCAACTCTCTCCTCCATCTCTCTCGCCGGTTCGTTTCCCAAGGCTTCAACATCATATTTGTGCATTCGGATCACAACTACACAAGAACCATTGAAGCATACACTAATAGAAAACCACCAAAACCGACGGCAAAAACCTACCGTTTAAATTTACTGTAAATCGAACCTACAGCTAGAGTTGTAGGAAATTCGTTGGCCATAAAAAATCTATACTTAGAACCGTAGGTAAAAGTCCCCTACAGTAGACATCGTGGGTTTTATAGAAACCTACGGCTTGAGTAAACCGTAGGTTTAGTTGAAACTCTTCCCCAATTATATCATAAAAATAATGTACTCCCTCCGTTCCACGAAGATTATTCATCTTCTTTACTGTTTTCACAGTATTTAATCTACGATTTATTTTTATGAATTCATAGACAGACATGTAAAGTTAAATGATCCATATATTTCTTATAATTTATAATCTAAACTTTCTAGATATATATATTTTTTATTTTGTTCTCACTGTTTATCTTAGTTAAATTTTAAGTCAAACACGACAACTTGAAACAACAAAAAAAAGACTTAATTACTGTTTATTCCTCTGAACTATTGTGAATCGCTCTCTTTGGTCCCTGTACTATAACTCGGAGCTACTCAGTCCTCGAACTATTAACATCGAGGCAGTTTGGTCCTTTGACCGTTTTCACTCTTAGTTGACCTAAGATGAAATACCTAAAATGCTCTCCGAAATTTCGTGAACCTTTCATAGATACCCAAAAGTATAAAACTTTGCGGTCTAATTCATCTCCAAATCCCCCCCCCTGCTTCTTCTTAATTTCTCGATCCTCTCCAACACATAAATTATTGGTTTGACCCCATTACATCTTTTTTGTATACTACTGCCCTAAAAACTTTTAAACTCGTACAAATTAGGCACTAAACCGTCAAAGATTAACGTTGTTAATTTCATGTATGACGAGTTATTGAGTTAAGAGACCAAACTCCCTAGATGTTAATAATTCAAGGATTGAGTAACTCCGAATTATAGTACAGAGATCAAAGAAAGCGATTCAGAATAGTTCAGGGGAGTAAACAATAATTAAGTCATTAAATACTGCAAAACAACAAAAACAAAGTGTATTATTTTTTGGGGATGGAGTTAGTAGTACTAACTGAATGTAGTAGTATATACTCTCTTCATCCTAAAAAACATGCACACTTTGATTTTTGTATCTGTATTTGACTAAATTTTTCACTAAGAATATTTCAATAGAAATTTTTTAAAAAACTATATTTAGAAACTAGAGATGTTTATTTATATTTTCATATAAATTATTGAACTATATATACTAAAATGTTGAGGGAAAAATCATAAATTAAATATTGAAAAAAGTTAACATCATTTTTTGGATAAGAGGAAGTATTTATGGTCCCGTTTGACAATAGTTATTTCAAGTAGTTGTAGTGTTTTAGATAATTTTTTAATGGTTTGTACTCTACCCGTAGATAACTTTTCAAAACATAAAAATTATTTTTAAAACATTATTACTAAACGGGACTTATATATATATATATATAGTCTAATTGGGACAAAAAAAAGTAGGTCATCTTCCTTCCCTAATGACCTAGTAAAAATAACCTCACAATTATTTTCAAAAGTTTCAACCTTTAGTCCGCAAGTATTTTCTTAATTTCCAAAGTGAAAACAAGGAACTCTTCACCTTTTGGGATGTGTTCCACACCAACTTTTTACAAAAAAACTAACACATTTTTTTATTTTTTTTCTCAAATTTCTCTCTTTTTCTTTTATCTTAAATTAAAAAATGTGTTAATTTTTTATAAAAAAGTTGTTACGTTAAACATACCTTTGGTCTCCTTTTTTGAATTTGAACACCTTTTGGGATGTTGTTCAAAATTAGAATTGGAATAGAAAAAGAAAAGAAAAACAAGAAAAAAACACAGTACAAGTCAACTTCTCCTCCTATCAGCCATCACCAGATGTCTTCACCACCAAAATCTCTCCCCTTTAAACAAAAAAACACACTTCTTCACCTAAAACTCAGCTACACCCAAAAACATGACCAAAGATCACAACTTTTTCCTCTTCTTCACTACTTCCCTCACAATTTCATTCTTTTCCAAACTCTGTATCTCCACAGATACCTTAACCCCCACGCAATCTCTCACCAACAACCAAACCCTCATCTCCCCTGGCCAGGTCTTTGAGTTGGGTTTCTTCTCCCCGGGGAATTCCGGCGACTGGTTCGTCGGAATCTGGTACAAGAACCTCCCCGTCCGAACCGTCGTCTGGGTCGCTAACAGAGACAACCCAGTTACAAACTCGTCGGCGGCGACTCTCAAGCTCGACGGCCGGAACAACAACAACAACAACATCGTTCTCCTGGATCAATCGGAGAACTCTCTCTGGTCGACGAACATAACAACAACACAGGGCGTGAACAATTCGGAAACAATTGCCCAGCTTTTGGACACCGGGAATCTAGTTCTGAAAGAATCAAGCAACTCCGAGGAGTATCTATGGCAAAGTTTCGATTTTCTGACGGACACTCTGTTACCGGAGATGAAGCTCGGGTGGGATCTGAGCACCGGATTCGAAAGACACATGACGGCGTGGAACGCCGACGACGACCCATCAACCGGCGACTACTCTTTCAAGGTCAACTTCCATGGATTCCCAGAAGTTTACCTCTGGGAAAAACAAAGCCGGATTTACAGAAGCGGGCCGTGGAACGGCGTCCGGTTCAGCGGCGTACCGGAGATGAAACCCATAGATTACATCAAATTCCAGTTCGTGGCGAATCAGAGTGAAGTGTATTATCAGTTTCTGATATCAAGCAGGAATCTTTTGTCAAGATTGGTGATTAATCCGTCTGGGACTCTGCAGAGACTGACTTGGATACCGGATTCACAGCAATGGAATGCGTTCTGGTACGCGCCTAAAGACCAGTGTGATAACTATGGCGAGTGCGGTCCCTACGGCATTTGTGACACCAACACATCGCCCGTCTGCCGGTGAGTAACACTTAAAAATTCACTTTTTTTTGGCTAAAGATTACAGCTTTAACACTAGATAAAAACATGATCTGGAATTAGGGTTAAAATGATCAGTGTGTGTGTGTTTAATTTAGAATTTCAAAAAGCTTCAATCTTTGGTCCTAAAGATCTCAGCTTTATCGTTAGTATAAGTCAAAGTGGATCCTTTTAAGGGTTTCCTCTAGTAAGCAACCCTTAAAAGATCATTTGGAATTAGGGTTAGAATGATCAGTGTGTGTGTGTTTAATTTAGAATTTCAAAAAGCTTCGATCTTTGTTCCTAAAGATTTCATCTTTATCGTTAGTTTAAATGGAAGTGGATCCCTTTAAGGTTTCCACACGGAAAGAGGTACGGTAAATATGAGATACAACATATGATGATTACGTGATTTGCTCCCAAAATCTCGAGCTAATGACATAAAAGACCATCATCATTTATATATATTCACAACTAATTTTTATCATTCATATGTAACAAGTCACTTTACTTCTAACTATCCGAACAGGTAGTCAACGTTTTTTATTTTTCCGACAATGTGTTTGGTGCAGGTGTCCAAGAGGGTTCTCGCCGAAGAACATAGCAGCTTGGATTCTGAGAGAGGGATCAGACGGGTGCGTGAGGAGGACGGAGCTGGGGTGCGGGAGTGACGGGTTCGTGAAGATACCGAACATGAAGTTGCCAGAGAGCACGACAGCAATGGTGGAGAGGAGTCTGAGCTTGAAGGAGTGCGGAGAGTTGTGCCTGAGGAATTGTTCGTGCACGGCTTATGCCAACGCCGATATCAGGAATGGAGGGACCGGTTGCGCCATGTGGTTCGATCATTTGTTTGATCTGAGGGTCTATGCCGCCGGCGGCCAGGATCTTTACCTCAGATTGGCGGCTTCTGATCTTGGTACGTACGTTTCCTCTTTGCTTTCCCATTAAATGTTGCTTGCTTGTGCAATACGAAATTGTTCACATTCAAAAGAGAATGCTAGAAAAAAGGGAAGCCCTTTTTGGAATGGTAGTGGGATTCATAATTCTTTGGACAAAATTTTCCAAAAACTCCTCCCCTGTTATGCTAATAATTGATTGATATTGTCATTATTAATTACTACAAGATTGTCCCTATTAATTATTAATTAGGAGAGTGACAGATTCATAATTATTAGCTTTTAAAAAAAATTACCTTGCTTTGTCTAGAAAATTAAGTTGGCCAATACTTTTGATAGGAATCAATTTTCAAATGAAAATTGATCAATGGATTGGACTTAAATTCTGGACCCAGACCTCGAACTATCCTATTTCATTTTAGCTTTCCACAATCAAGGGGCTAATCGGTGGAAATAATTATGTAGGTCCATCTTTGCAGTTTTTTTACATTTCTCACATTACTACAGTGCAAAAAAGAATTAAAACTTGAGCTATCAGTCAAAATTGGTCCTCATGTGTGGGCGATTTTGTATCGAAGATGATGTGGACAAGGCCAGATTTTTCACCGCTAGTATAATTAGGCCCACAAGGAAGACCTTCAAACATTCAGGCCATGGCAAAAGTATCCTCCTTTCCCAATCCAAATCTGTTGTCCTTTTTGCTTATTCCCTCTGTGTCCCCTATTATAATTTATTAATGCCGAATAAGAAAAAAAAGAAATAATAGATTTGGACTCCTCATTTCCTAGTTTCCGTATTTTATTACTCATTTTGTCCTAAATAGGGATGGTCATTGGAGTCGGTCGATCCATTCTATGGATCGGTCCGTATTGTGGTGGATCATTCCACTCTATTGATAGATCGATGAGTATCAATCTGACCTACTCCACTTACAGAATTAAAATGTAAGTTTTTAAAAGTTTGGTCTTTTTTTTTTTTTAACAAGTTCAGGGAATAAAACTATAAATCATTTTGAGCCAATATGTAAATTTCTGAAAAATTTGAGAACCAATTTGTAATTTTTTTATAAGTTGGAAGACCATTTTATAATTTATTTTTTTAAGTTTAAAGACTATATTGTAAATACTTTTTTTTGTCGGTGGAGTTCCATGGATATCCGTAATCCGCTCCACCATAGATGGATCACAAAACTGACCCGTAACACCCGCTCCCTCTAAATCAATACTTTAGCATAATCCTAGCACTTAAGTGATTAAGTCTCAATTATTGCAGGTAGGTGACCGACAAATGACCAAATTGTATAAACAAGAGACACTTAGCTAAATGACAAGCAACTAACTGCCCTGTTCTTGTCCTCTTATGCTTTAATTCCTCATGGAAATTTTGGTGTCATCTCAACATCACTTCAAATGTCAGTCTCACAAATCTCTGATGTTTACATTCCAAAACTTGACACTGAGAATGACTGCTTAACATCTGATCATCAACTGTTGCAGGAGATGGTGGAAGAGGAAGAAGAGCCACAATCATTGGCATCACAACTGGTGTGGGAGTTCTACTTTTAGCAATTGTCTCATGCTTCATTTGGAAGAGGAAGAAGTTGTTCAAATTCAGCAAAAAGTATAGGAGTGAGCAGAGAAAGGGTGCACTTGAGAAGAGCCAGGACTTGTTACTGGATGAGGTTGTGGTCTCAAGCAAGAGAGAGTACTCTGGTGAAAACAATCCAGATGATGTGGACTTGCCATTGTTTGATTTCCAGACACTTGTCACAGCCACCAACAATTTCTCTGAAGAACATAAACTTGGACAAGGTGGATTTGGTAGTGTCTACAAGGTCAGTTGACTCAGTTCTCAGTTCCAGACTCCCAATGGCCCGTTTAGTTATGAAAATTTTCATCTCAAATTTCCTTTGTAAATAGTATTTGGATATGTACCTAGTTATTAAGTGACAGAAAACTCTAGTATTAAAATGAAGAACTTACATAAGTTTTTCAAAATTTTGAAAAACAAGATTTTCACTCTTTAATAACTAGTTATACATCTAACTATTTACAAATAAAATTTAGAATGAAAAGTTTGGAAAAATTTCATAACTAAACGGGCCCTAAAGATTTGGCAAAAATGTGCAAAACAGTTTTGACCTAAAACTTGGTTGGTGCAGGGTAGGCTGGTTGAGGGACAAGACATAGCAGTGAAAAGGCTGTCCAAGAACTCAGGGCAAGGTGTTGAGGAGTTCAAGAATGAACTTAGATTGATAGCAAGGCTGCAGCATATAAATCTTGTTAGACTTCTAGGCTGCTGTGCTGATATGGATGAGAAGATGCTTATTTATGAGTACATGGAAAACCGAAGCCTCGATTCCGCTTTGTTCAGTAAAGTTCCTTTCCTCCAATACTGTTGTTTTTTATCTCTTATTTTGAAACTCATCAGATTTGAATTTTAACTGTAAATTGTTCAGATAAAAAGAAAAGTCACCTGCTAAGCTGGGAAAGGAGGTTCTGCATCATTTGCGGCATCGCGCGAGGGCTTCTTTATCTTCACCAAGATTCCAGGTTCAGGATCATCCATCGAGATCTCAAAGCAAGTAACATTCTCCTTGACGGGGAAATGATCCCGAAGATTTCAGATTTCGGTATGGCTAGAATCTTCGGACGCGATCAAACGGAAGCAAGTACTAAGAAAGTGGTTGGAACATAGTGAGTGCATTTCCTTGCTTTGCTTGTCCCCCAAGATAACCCTAGGGTCCTTATATAAAATTTTCTAAGTTTTCATCTCTAAATTCTCTTTGTAAATGTTTGATCATACAACTAACTTTTAAGTGATGGAAAACCTTGTTTTCCAAATATTAGAAAACTCTAGTATTAAGATGGAAACCTTCAAAACAAGATTCCTTAATTTAATACTGGAGTTTTCCGAAATTTAAAAATTAGTTATATGATCAAACATTTACAAAGAAAATTTGGAAATGAAAACTTGAAAAAATTTCCACAATTAAACAAACCACTAGCTTTCTGGCTTTTGTTTCACACCTTGTGTTGTATTGTTGGTATCCAGTGGTTACATGTCCCCCGAATACGCAATGGACGGCCTCTTCTCAGTGAAATCCGACGTTTTCAGCTTCGGGGTTTTGGTTCTGGAGATCGTGAGCGGGAGGAGGAACAGAGGATTCTATCACTCCAACAGTGAACTTAACCTTCTAGGCCATGTAAGCTGCTAACATGTTCCTCTGGTGTCCTTGATGACCATAATTTGAAGCTGCTTACACTAACGCATTGACACTGGCAGGCTTGGAGACTGTGGAGAGAAGGTAAAGGACTGGAACTGATGGATCAAACAATCGGTGAATCATATTTCGCGCAGGAGATCTTGAGATGCATACAAGTCGGGCTTCTGTGTGTGCAGGAAAGAGCAGAAGAAAGACCAAAGATGTCAACCGTGGTCTTGATGTTAAGTAGCGAGACAGCATCAGTTCCACAGCCTAAGATGCCAGGGTTCTGTGTCGGAAGACAGAACCTCGAAACGGATTCATCATCCGGCAAGCAAGATGAGGATTTCAGTGTAAACAATCTCACAATGACAATGCCTGATGCTAGATAGAAAATGTCAGTAAACTTTTGTTCTAAGCAGGTATTTCTGGTGTGATTTTGGAACAACTGAAATATCTTGTTGGCTCAGAAAATCAGAGTTTCATCTTGCATACCTGTAACCTGTTGCTGCCTTAATTAGTCCAATGAACCATTTGTGCTGCAAGTTGGGAAGACCTTTCATATGCAAAAGGTTCACATGTTAATGATTCTGAACACAATCCAAGGAAATTAACAATGCAAAAAATCAAGTGTATTTATGATGCTTTAGTATCATAAAACAAATGTATTACCTCTTCTTCTGAGTTCTAAACCCAGAAAAACAAAAGAAAAAAAAAATTGTGAAAAACCCAGTTCAATGGAGACCATAAGACTTGTGCAATAAATGATGGCAACCAACCTGTACTACCTATTCAATAAAAGGGAATTATACAACACAAATCAACCACCTGTCTCCACTTTGTTGTGTTGTCCAGGAGCTGAAATAATGGCCAAATTTAGTTATTCGTGTTTAATTTCACTCCATTCATCAGAGACTAAAATGAGTCTACTATTTGAGCTGCTTCTCTTCTACAATATTGATCCGCCATGGCCAGCTTCATCATAAACTTGCTGCTTCTCTTCCACCTTCTTCACATCTCCTTTTCAACAGACACACTCTCCCCACCAAAATCTCTCAGAGATGGCCAGATTTTAGTCTCTAAAGGAGGAATCTTTGCCCTTGGATTCTTCTCCCCCGGGAACTCCAGATTCT
Organism: Daphne laureola; assembly: GCA_038382905.1. Lineage (NCBI taxonomy): Eukaryota > Viridiplantae > Streptophyta > Magnoliopsida > Malvales > Thymelaeaceae > Daphne > Daphne laureola. The sequence goes on from JBBYHH010072962.1 coordinate 13,004, forward strand.
GATACCTTAGGATCTGGTACAATCAAGTTACAGAACAAACAGTCGTCTGGGTGGCCAACAGAAACAGCCCCATCAACGAAAAGTCAGGAACTTTATCGATCAGCGATCAAGGTAACCTAGTTTTGTACCCGGACAATCGAACCGAGTCACCGGTATGGTCCACCAATGTTTCAGTTTCCGGCAGAGGGAGCTGCGTCGCGCGGCTTCTGGATTCCGGGAATCTCCTCCTGTTTCAGAATGATTCCGGAGGCGCTCTGTTGTGGCAGAGCTTCGATCACCCGTCTAACACTATGCTGCCGTTCATGGTTCTCGGGTCGGATCTTCGAACCGGGGTGGCCCGGTTCTTGACTTCATGGAAATCCGCGGATGATCCGGGTATTGGAAACTACTCCTACCGGATCGACCCGACCGGATTCCCTCAGCTATCTTTGTATCGAGGGTTGACCAAGCTGTGGAGGGCCGGGTCATGGACCGGGCAGAGGTGGAGCGGAGTACCCGAAATGACCAGGAACTACATCTTCAACTCAAGTTTTGTGAATAATGAGAGCCAAGTATCGGTAACTTATGGAGTGAAAGATCCGAATATCGTAACAAGGATGACACTTCATGAGTCTGGGATCATGCAACGGTCGACATGGAACCCGGTCCAACGTATATGGATCGAGTTCTGGTCCGCACCCAAAGAGCCATGTGACAATTACAACCACTGTGGTCCGAATGGGTACTGCAACCACGCTACCACTCAAGACTTCGAGTGCGAGTGCCTCCCAGGGTTCGAGCCCAGGTCACCACGAGAATGGTTCTTGAGGGACGGGTCAGGTGGGTGTGTGAGAACCCCTGGAGTGTATACGTGCAGGAGCGGGGAAGGGTTTGTGAAGGTGGCACAAGTGAAGGTTCCAGACACATCAATGGCTCGAGCACACATGGACTTAGGGCTCAAGCAATGTGAGGATGAGTGTATGAGGAATTGCTCGTGCATGGCATATGCTAGTGCATATGCTGAGACCACAAATGGAGGTCCAGGTATTGGGTGTCTCACTTGGCACCAAAACTTGTTGGACACCAGGACCTACACTGGTGCGGGCCAAGATTTGTACGTGCGGGTAGATGCAGCTGAGCTAGGTAATTACATGTCATTTAATAATCATCATCATCATCAAACAACACGTTAATCCCAACTATGTTGGAGTCATGAGATGAAGTTTATAGTGGAAATTAATTGTCTGAATATAATTTGACACTATGAATTCATTCATGCAAAAGTATAGTGACACTTTTATGTCGGATGCCTTTTACCTATCACAATCTTCTCACGAATAAATGAAATTTCAAACATATCGTCATAAGTTTTTTCCACTTGCATAGAAAATATTATAAGGCAACGATGAGTTGAGATAATTGCTATAGTAGGGTTTTTATTCTTCCCAAATGAAGGGACAAGGATAAATTTTTACAATGCTTTGCTTTTATTTTTAGCTCATTACAGGAAGAGAGGACGAAAGAAAAAAAATGGCATCTGGGTAGCTGTTATAGTTTCTATTGCAGCTGCTATCATTCTCTTCATGGTGGTTGCCTCTTTATGCTTCATAATTAGGAGAAGGAAAGGTATAGTTAATTCAACAAATCATCAGTGATTATAGCTAGGCATAATTAGATTAAGTATTTGACTAATTAGATTAAAGACTTTAGCTAGTAGCTATAGCTAAAATATTTTAGATTTTTGCAGAGGGAAGAGATGATGGAAGGAATTCAGGCAGCTTAGCTAAAAGTTCCCAATTCTTTGAACCCTCTTTCAGTGGGGATGAGCTTGAAACAAATAGATCAGATCTTCCATTGTTCGATTTCAGCAGCATAGTAACCGCTACAGAAAATTTCTCTTCACATAACAAACTTGGGGAAGGTGGCTTCGGCCCTGTTTACAAGGTAACACATTCATTTGTACTAATCACCTTAACAACCGAAAGTTAAGAAACAATTTTCTCATCCACAGTCATATTTGTATCTTTATATTACTGGTTTTAATGTGTTTTGTAGGGTGTACTGTCCAATGGGAAGGAAATAGCAATCAAAAGATTGTCCAAGTACTCCGGTCAGGGAAACACAGAGTTTAAGAATGAAATCACACTTATAGCTAACCTTCAACACAGGAATCTTGTGAAGATTCTAGGTTGTTGTGTTCAAGGACAAGAGAAGTTGTTAATCTATGAATATTTGCCCAACAAAAGTTTAGACTCTTATATTTTCGGTACAAAGACCTCTATGATCAATCTGTCCTTTTTTTTCCTGTTTCGTTCCTTTATTTCAGCTAATTAATGATAACGCATTGATTGTTACTGATTTAAGTAGATGAAAATAAGAAAAAACTTCTAGATTGGGAGAAGCGCATGGAAATTGTATCTGGCATAGCGCGGGGGATTCTATATCTTCATCAAGACTCCAGATTGCGGATCATTCACCGGGACTTGAAGGCTAGCAATGTGCTACTAGATGAAGCCTTGAACCCCAAGATTTCAGATTTCGGCATGGCAAGGATG
>JBBYHH010073071.1:0-15532 GCA_038382905.1 Daphne laureola
GAGGAGGCTTAGACTGGTAGTACACCTTCCATTTTCTTCTTATTATCAATTTAGTCCTATCATTTATATGGAGTTAACTGAACCTAGAGACAACAGCAGCTTGCTACTTTGCAGCTTGCTACGACCACTATAACTTGTGAACTGGGTTTAATTGTCTTCACAAAACTTTTAGCCCTCGATGTTAGCTTTCCAGCGCATAAAACATCATCCAATTTCGACCTTTGTAGCTCAAGATATGGTTTTTCTACCAAGACATCTCCGGTCTGAAAATAAATCCGAAAATAACACATTCATAAATATTTGCTAAATTAACAATTAAATCTCATTTTAATCAATTATCTCTAAATAAGTTCTAAAATATTAAACACTCTCAAAATGATCGTTTAAAGCTCAAAAATAATGAAAATAGCTTAAGTATGAGAAGAATAAATATAATAAATATCAACTTATCAAGAACTGAATCGTTAAAATTTTTTGTTTTAACTTCAAGGTTTAATAATGTAAATGTAAAAGACTAACATATAACTTCCATAAACTTATAAGATTGAAATGTTAACCCAAAAACTTACGGGACTTGTAGAAACTATAATACACAACAATATAGGATTCATATGTATAAATTTATAGAACTCGTATGTTAAATCGAGAACTTAAAGGACTTCAATACACACACATAATACACATGAAAATCATTGAGGAAGCATAGAACAATAATAACATACATATAAATTAATCACTTAATATACATTATAAATCAGTACGTTTCATTGAATCCAAAGCTCATAAAGAACGCCTTACATATATTTTCAACCAACAAACAAACATAGAACAATAATAACATACATATAAATTATTCACTTCTTCTTCATTCTCTTTATTTCAGCTTCAACATCTCGACCTTCAGTATTCTCATTCTCCTCTGAAGTGTCACCTGTAAACACAATAAAGCCTAGTGCCTATAACCGGCTTGCTTTAATGAAGAAATTCAAGATAATCATTTAATTTCAATATATAGTCACATGTCAACGGTGCCCAGGCACATATGAGATGTCACATAGGCTAAGTACCAACCCACCGGAGCACCAAGTAAGTGGTAGAATATTCAAGAAAATCTGAATAGGTGATAAAGGACTTTTGTTCATTATCACAATAGTTACCGCCTTCCGCGGCACCACCTCTAACACCGCCGCCACCTCTAACATGGCCACCACCTCTTTTCCAACCTCCACCGCCTCTTCTTCCACCGCCAAAACCACCTCCTCTACCACCGCCACCGGCTTTCTTTTCCACGACGCGTGGGTCTTTGGTTGCTCCAATGGATTGCTTCTTCTCAACATTTAAGTTACCTGAGTGATGATGATGAAGTGAAGAATCTGGGAAGGAGTTTTGCGGTGAGGCCTGAGAGAGAAAAAAGAGAGTGAGAAGTAGTAGAGATGTGAAAACTGCAATTGGTCTGCATCCTATTTTGATCAGCGATAACTTTGGGACGAAAAAAGATGGAATTTGTTTCGCCCACTGGTAACACTTTATATAGGAGTAACTAGTTAATACTCCTATTCTTTTTTGATGAAAAGTTAATAGTATTCTTAATCTTAATGGTAATTATAAAAAAAGTCCTAATACGACTTGTAAACCTAAGGAGATTTTTTGGTAATTATTCCTTCTAATACGACTTGTAAACCTTCTTGCGCCCGAATCTTTTCTTGAAAAGTAAAATGTTTATTTTCCCTTTTTCCTTTTACGATAAAGTTACGGTAAGCGCAGTATTTTTTATTTTAATTACAACTTTGCCATTTTCATTTTGCTTCTTTTATAAAAAAAATATTTATCTTTTTATTTTATAATTAAAAATATAAATAGTTAATCTATTGAAAAACAAATATAAAAAAAAATAAAGAGAATGAGACCTATATGTCTGTTTTAATGTTTTTTTTTAAAATTTATTTTAAGTGTCGAGATGAGTTTTTTACTATTCATCTAAATCACTTATGAAACTCTCAATGAAATGATAAAATTATATCGAAGATCACAATATTTCACTAAATATATCATGAAACTCTTATTACGGATCACTATTCTATAGCAGGATCACGATTCATCTACTATAGGATCACCAGTTTCCTACTGCGGATCACTACTCCTACTGTGGATCACGACACTTCTATTATGGGATCACCACTTTCCTGATCAGTGGTGGATCATCAAGGGAGCTTGCCCAGCGGGAGATTTGAGTTTCAAAATTTAATAATGTGTAAAAATTGTATATTTTTTTTTACCAATTTTTTAATGAATACTTTATATGTAAAAATTGTATTTTAACTTATCAAAAAAATTACCTATTATTACATGTATGTATTTTCTTTTTTCCACCCACCTAGTTTTCAGACACCGGATCCGCTAGACTCTACTATTACCAAATCACGACTCTATTACTATCGGTTCAAGACTCTCTACCATTAAATCATAAAATTTTTACAATGACAATTATTATTTAGATATTAATTCTTTTAATTATTATTTTATTCTTTTTAACTTACTTTACTACTTTGGCTATCTTTCTCCACTTCTCATTCTCACCCACTACAAACACTATCTTCAAAAAATTCTCACTTAATTGGATGCAACAGTGGCAAAGAAAAAGGGAAATTAGTAGAGGTAAAGAAACAGTGAAGTCTAGATCTGGCTTTTAACGATGCATTTACTGTTTTGGTTGTCTCATCAGTCACCAACGATAGTTTTTTTTTTTTTGAACATCAATAAGGATATGTTATATATGTACTAAGAAGACGGAGAGAACAGGCGAGCCCTCAAGCTGAGGACAGAAACGAAGAGCACGCCTGGGACCCAAAAATACAACACCAAGTTGAAGCTGAGCAACATCAACAACATCAACTCCTAAGAAAACAGAAGGACACAATAGCAGGCCAGTAAAAAAAACAGAACAAACACACCCAGGGGTCCGAGAAAAAGCTCACAACCCAGTAGACAGTAATGGCGCCAGCAACCACATGTCCCATGGCACCTCAAAGGATTTGCACCTGCTGTTTATCCAGAGAAAAGAGAGGGTTTGAATTTCTTGGAAAATTGAAGCACTCCACGGTTTCTTTTCCATGGCCAATTTGTTGCGTCCTCTCCAAATTGCGCAAGAAGTACCTAGGACTACACCATGCCACTAATTTCTTGATCTTTTAGGAGACTGATCAATAAATGGGCCACCAAGAATATCTGTTACCTAAAAAAGGAGGCTCACATCCATAATACACCATGAGGAAATAGCACGCCACACGTTTTGAGCAGCAGGGCACCTGATGATGACATGGTTAATTGTCTCCACAACATTTGTACAAACTGGGCAGAGAACGGGCGGTATAGAGACTCCGCGCTTTTGAAGAAGGCTGGTGACTGGGAGAAGATTGCGGATTGTGTGCCATGCGAAAATGTTGATCTTCCTCGGAATTATTGGGCACCACCTCAACGGATCCCCTATATTCTGCGCTTTGGCTTTATCCACCGCCTTGGACATGAAGTGTACAAGTTACTCCGAGTTTCCATCTAGATGCGATCTCCAACCGTCTGGATTATCAATCTGCAAGTGTACCTGCTCTAATAAGTTGGTTATACCTTCCCACTCACCCCACACCCTTCCTCTGATTGGCCTTTGCCAATCCCACTTCCACTCTCATCCTCCTTCCACCCGCTTCCACCTATCCTGAACTAGACACTCTGGGTTCACGTTTAATCTAAACAGCCTCAGAAATTTCAACTTCAGGGGACACTCTGCTACCCAAATATGGTTTCAGAAACTAGTTTTATCCCCCTTTCCTACCTCTCTCCTAAACCCCGAACTAAAAGGGACTCCCAAGCTCTCATACTCTGCTTTAATATTTGCAACCTCTCTCCAAACCCCCCATCCTCCATTACCACCTCCCGCAGTACTCAAAACCCCCTCATCTCCGTGGATGCTCTTCACTACCTGGCACCACAACCTATCTTCCTCCTGTAGAAACCTCCACCACCACTTGCCTAACAAACCCATATTTTTCCCATCTAAACTACCCACACACAACCCCCCGACACAAGGTCACCGTATAACTTTGAAATGTTTGGCCGGATTAATTTCTTACCCTCCTCAGCAGCCCCCAAAAGAATTTGTTACGAATAGTTTCAATTTGTCTTACCACCACCGGAGGGGAGGGGCTCGAACGGAGAGAAATAATAGAGGGGGAGACAACCAAGTACTGATTTCACCAGAGTCAAACGACCGCCAATCAACGACGCTTCTGCTTTCCATTTACTTAACTTCTTCTTCACTTTCTGAATCACTGAATCCCAGTTCCTTGATTTGCTCGTGTTGCTCCCCACAGGAAGCCCCAAATAAATAAAAGGGATTTCAGAAGCTGAACATAGGAATCTTCTTGCCAGTCTCTGAACCTCCTGGAAATCAACACTCACTCCGAAGACCCGACTTTTTTGAAGATTTATCTTTAGCCCAGATGCTTTCTCAAAGCACTTTAGGAGGCACATCAACACTTTTACATTTTCTACTGACCAATCACCAAGGAAGATGGTGTCATCTGCAAACTGGAGGAGAGACACAGCTACCTCATTGGTACCAACTGTGGCGGGTTTGAACAACTCTCTATTTACTGCCTCTAGCATCATGATATTCAGGGCTTCCGCGGCTATAAGAAACAGGAAGGGGGAGATTGGGTATCCTTGGCACAAACCTCGTTCCATACTGAACTCAGATGTCGGGCTTCCGTTGATCAGGATCGAGACTTGGACAGATTGGAGGCACCCTCTTATCCAATTCCTCCACCTTTGCCCAAACTGCATTTGCTGCATAATGCTATCTAGGAATTCTTAGCTCACATAATCATACGCCTTGGCGAAGTCCACTTTAAAAAGTAACAGTTTTTTTTTACCTTTTTGGACCAGCTTACAATTTCATTCACCATTAAGGGACCATCTATTATTTGTCTTCCCTTTATGAAAGTTGTGTGCGCTTCACCGATCAAACCCGAAAGCATATGTTTTAATCTTTCCGCGAGAATCTTTGCCATTATTTTGTATTGACAACCCAGTAAACTGATAGGTCTGAAGTCTGTTAGAGTAATTGGGTCGGTTACCTTAGGTATTAGGGTCAAGAATGATGAATTGCATCCAGCTCTCAATTTCCCTGTTCTTTCAAACTCCTTCACAAAATTCCAAATTTCTGGCTTCAGCACCTCCCAATTGGCTTTAATGAAGTGGAAGGTGATGCCATCGGGTCCCGGGGGCTTGGTACTCCCACAACTCCACACTACCCGCCGCACCTCATCCTCTGTGATCAGCGTCTCCAATCCTGCAGCTTGATTCGGGTCCAACTTCTTAAATTTAGTGCTCTTGAAGGAAGGTCGACTTTCTGTAGATTTTTTAAAGTTCTCTTTGAAGTAATTATAGGCCGCTGCTTTAATCCTTACTGGATCCTCAATCCACTGCCCATTAACTTGTATCCTTTTTATTATATTTTTCCTCATCCGACCTCTCAAGACACCATGGTAAAACCTAGTATTTTCGTCACCTTCCAAAGCACATTGCACCTTGGCTTTCTGTTTTAATTCCTTCGTTTTTAGCCTCTATTTGTTGAACTGATGCCTAGCTTCACACCACTTTGATTTTTCCTCTTCTGTGAGGTCCCTGTTCTCTGCTATCAACTCTAGGTCGATCATGTCTTTTTTGTGGTTAACTACTTCTTGAGCCAGGCCTGGACAAGTGAGTCTCCACTCTTTTAAAGCTCTCTTTAAACCAGCAATTTTTTCTTCAAAATAAACCCCGAGGCGCCTTGAATCTGAGTTTCCGACCAATACCTTTTAACAATCTCCACACACTGAGCATCTTCAAGCCAATAATCAAAGAAACGAAATGGCGTGGGTCCAAAATCTTTTGTTTCGGACTTCAACATAATAGGGCAATGGTCCGCGAATGATCGGTCAAGCACCACTGCGATAGCATCTCTCCAATTCTCTTTAAACCTTTTGTTGATAAGAAATCTGTCAAGTTTACTGAATTTAGTGCCTCCAGCCCCAATCCAAGTGAATTTCAGCCTTCCCATATTTAGATCCAAAAGGCCATTGGAGTTGATGAAGTCATTGAAAGCAGCTGCTCTACTTTGAATAAACAGACTCCCTCTCCTTTCATCAGCTGATCTTACAGAATTGAAGTCACCCATCACACACACCGCGCATTCTGTTCTAGTCAAGATAGAAGATACAACGTCCCACAGGATCAGTTTCTTCGAGTCATCTTGTGGCCCATAAATATTCACAAGTAGGAGTCCGATATTGCTATCTTTCCACCGCCCGTTAACTACCATGAAACCTTCTCCTAATTCCACGTTCAAGACCTCGAGCCTATCAGAGTTTCACACACAGATCAAACCTCCCGACCTTCCTTCAGCATTTACACAAGCAGAAGCAACATTGAAGTGTCTCCAGATATTCTTGATTAACCCCTTTCCTTTCTTGTCTGAAATAGATTCTTGCAAAGCTAAAAAGTCCAATTTTTCAAAAGCTATCAAGTCTCTTAATTGTCTTACTTTCTTCGGCGCCCCTAGTCCACGAATGTTTAAAGAAAGGACTTTCATTGATTAATATAAGACTCACCTTGTACATGATCTCTATCTGCCATCTCTTCTGACATATCAAACTCAAAGCCCACCTTTTTTTCCAAACTTTTCAAAATTACTTGTTGTGGAGCTGGATTCCACACTACAGATTTGTTTACGCGAATCCTCCCCTTTGTTAGCGTGTACCGTATTGAACTCCCAGCTCGACTCTGAAGCTCATTCCTCTTCCTTGCGAATATCTTCGGCAGCGTCATTTGAGTTTTGTCGTTTGCTCACCATGCAGGCCTGTCACGCTGTTTTAATCCTCGCTGCCCTCTTCATATCACGGAGAGAGACCCGCGCACCTACTCCTGTTTTGATCATCGTTTCCACCCAATGTGCAGATTGAGGCATTTCTCTCCTTCCTTTTCTCTGTTTTGATTTGGGCGAAACTTCTTCATCCGTGAACAAATTGTATCTTGACTCCAGTTTTTTTCCCAGATCAAATAAAAGTGGCTCTGACACCTGAAATTCGCTAGTAATAACATTTTAGGCTTCCTCTTTAGAAAAGCCCACCTCTCCACTAGCCTTCTCATCTCTGGGCTGGTTTTCTTTTTCAACAGCAGGCCTTATTTTAAAACCTTCAGCCCCTTCTTTCTCATTTGGGCCACCAACCTCTTTGGGCCCACCCTCATATCCACCACTTTCCGGAATCTCTCCCTCTTCTAATGTTTCTGGAACAATTTCACTATCCTCAAAAAAGCTCTTTTCCATATCTTTTCTCGTACCCAGCAGATCAACCTCTGACCTTCTTTCTTCTTTATCCAGCGGTTCATCCCCTTCCTGCTCGTTGAAAGATGACCTTGATGTCGCCGCCTCTGATGTAAACCTTATAACTTTCTGCAGTTCCATTGCCCTAGGTAGTTCTCGTGCTGCACCCTCCCCTGAGTCCAACGAGTCAACTGAGTTAACCGAGTCGGCAACCTCCATTGCCATCTCCATCAAGCCATCCTCCTCTTGCTCCTTCTGTGATTCCGAATCATATCTTGGACCAAAGTCCACAGTATCTTTCAAGTCCTCTCATACCTTGATTCGGTAACGTGCGTTCTGCAATGATTGGGAGGAGATATGTTTGATTTCTTCCAAAACTTTTGTGTGGATGCAGATTCTGCCTATGTGAAGTTGGTCCTTATGAACTGTCAATTCTTCGATCTCTACCACCTCGCCCCACGTTTTTGCAATATCATGAAACGTTTTAGGGCACCATGTTGTAAGAGGGACCCCTGCTACATTCAACCAAACAATCCTTCCCGGATACTCGGCATCAATTGTGTGATTCCAAGGTTTTATCCAATTGAACCATTCTGAGAGTTTGGGTGCCCCTTCTACCAGTACTTGGTCCATGTTTTCTGGTGAACTGCATTCAACTAGCACTCGAAGGCCTGCAATGTATTTGACAGAGCAACCCAAAAAGCCTTCATCCTTGAGCAGCCCCATGATGTTTTGAATGATTGACAGATTCTTTGCTTCTCCTATGGTGCACCGTTGCAACCACTCTCGTTCGTCCATCCTTATGGTTTCAACTTTCACTTCTATCACCCTCTTCTGATTCTCTGTTCGGACTGGATCATTTAAAACCACTCCTGCATAGGAACCCAAGATACCATTGTGAACGTCTGATTGCATCCCAAGCTTGCACCTGAAGCTTCGAAAGATTGGCAACTTGAGAAAAATCAGCAAAAACTCCAGCAATATCAACACCAGCAAAAGTACCGCAACCACACAAAGAATAAACAAGATTCCAGCATGAAGTGGCCACAGAACAAATTGCAAGGCAATGGTCAATTGTTTCAATTCACCTTCACATCTTTGACAATCAACAGACTCCAGGTATACGCCTAGAATAGAAAGTTGTAGACAAGTAGGCAACCGATCTTGAAATGCCCGCCAAGCAAAAATGTTGATTTTTTCCGGGATCCATGGGTTCCAAGGAGTGGCAACTGGATTTGATTGATTTTTCAAGGTGAATTTTTCCGCCAATGCTGATAAAGTAGCTACACAGAACCCTCAATTAACATCAGGATACCACACCCAAGTGTCAGATTGCTCCCTTTGAAGTTGTGTCTGTATAAAAAAATCTTTTAACTTTGTTAGTTCTCGTTCTTCTCTTCCCCTTTACTCCCTCCTCCATCCCCACTTCCACCTCCATTCACCTTCCTCCCACGATCCCCTCTCCGCAACAACATCTTTATCTACTTCCAATGCAAATAGTCTAGGAAAACAACTCTCCAGTTTTTTGTTTTGGCACCATTTATCCTTCCAAAATCTAAAAACAACACCATTACCCTTCTTTGAAAAGAGTTGGTGGATTCTAAACCGGCCTCATCCATCTCCTTTACTACCTTCACTATTCTCCCCACCCCCCACCCCCTATTTTTTCATCCGCCCCTTCGACTAGTCCCCCCTCACTTCCATGAATGCTTTTGATTATTTTTACCCACATGGCATCCCTCTCAAGTCTAAATCTCCACCACCATTTGCCTAAGAGTCCCCAGTTGTTTTATTTTAAGCTTCCCACCCTCAAGCCTCCAACCTCCATGCAAACCAGAATTTTTTCCCAAAGAACCCAATGGATCACTCTTTTTTCCCCAGTCTCACTCTAGAAGAAATTATTCCTCAAACTCTGAAGTGTTTCGGGTAAAACTACTAGGGACACGAAACACGAAAAAGTGGTATAAGGGTAAGTTTCTCAGAACAGATTTTAACAAAGTCAATATACCGTCCATTGAGAGAGTTTTTGCACCCTAAGAAGATAGCCTGGATTTAAACTTACCAAGAACAGCCTCTCAGGACTCACTGATGTTCATATTAGCTCCGACTGACTGGCTTTCCGAGATAAGTGAGTGGGGAAAAACCAGTTGCACAGCCGGCTGAAAGAGCCATCTGCTCCACTTCTGCTTTGCTAACACGGATACCAAAGAGTCTGGTTTTTGAAAGGTTTGCATTCAGACCTGAAATTTTTCTGAACAACTGAGAATGCACATTAATGTCGTAATATTTTGCTTGCTTCAGTCCCCAAAGAAAATCGTGTCATCGGTGTATTGGAGGTGAGATAATAACAAATTCCCAAATCCAATCTGAAGACCTTTGAACAAGTTTTTTTACCGCATATTCCATGAGTACATGTAGCCCTTCCGCGGCTATCAGAAAAAGGAGGGGAGAAAGCGGATCACGCAGGAGCCCCCACTCCATTTGAAATTCCTTCAAGGGGCTCCCATTAAATGCAGATTTGAGACAAGCACCGATCCAATTTACCCAAGACTCATCAAAACTCATTTGTAGCGTAATAGAGAATAGGTATTTCCATCTTACGTTGTCAAAGGCTTTCCCAAAATCCACCTTCAAGATCGATGATTTCTTCTTTTTTGACTTCACATATTTCACAGCCTCATTTGCGATGAGTACTCCATCAATTATTTGCCTCCCTTGTAAAAACCTAGTCTGCACATCACTGATTATAGAAGGTAGAACAAGCTTCAGACGCTCTGCTAACAACATTTATATCACTTTGTATTGGCAACCCACTAAACTTATGGGCCGATAATCACTTAGGCCAACAGGGTCTTTATTTTTTGGTACTAGTGTAATGAAAGAGGCATTACACGCAGGGCCAATCTTACCTGATTTCTAATTTTTTTTGACAAAATTAAAGAATCATCTTTTACAACTTCCCAATGATCCTTGATCAGTTTAGAGTTTAGACCGTCCGGTCCTAGAGCCTTGTCACTACCGCAATTCCAAACTGCATTCTTCACTTCTTCTGGAGTAAACGGAGCAACAAGTGATACAACCAAATCGTGTGACAACCTCTTAAATTTCTGACTAACAAGAATCCCTCTGTTCTGATCAGGTTCTTTAAATTGCTGCCCAAAATGTCTAGTCGCTTCATCTTTAATTTGTTGAGGAGATTCATTTCAAACACCATTTAAACGGAGACCCCGAATGTTATTTTTCTGCTGCCTATACCTTACTCTGGAGTGGTAGAATTTAGAATTCTCATCCACTTCCAACGCCCAAGTACACCTCAATTTTTGCTTCCATTGACTACAAAGATCCTTTTCTGAACACATTAAATTCTAGAAACAGATGTCCCTGTCTTGAATTTCAGAGTCTGAGAGGGTTCTAACTTCACACAAATTGTCCCATTTCACCTTCTCTGATCTAAGTGCTGCAACCTTAGACTCAAGACCGCCAGATTCTGAATATAACCCTGATTTCATATTAGATTTCAGCCTTATGATCTTTTGTTTAAGCACGTGATCAGGCCTGCCCGCACATGGCTTCTTCTAGAAATGCATGATTAATTCGGATGCTTTTGGGTTTTGGAGGTGAGAGTTGTAAACTTTGAAAGGTTTGGGCCAAAAGGCTACAACTTTGTTTTGTAGCAGGAGAGGAAAATGGTCGGAGATGATTTTGGGCTTTGAAGTTGCAAATAAATCTGGCGAAAGGCAGAGGAAACAATCAGAGCAAAATATTCTATCAAGTTTGCTCATCTTTGCCCCATCCTTGCTAATCCAGGTAAATTTTCTATCAACCAGCTTTACTTCCTTTAACTCGGCCTAAAAAATTAACTTGTTGAAATCCTTGGCCTCTCTTTCATTAAACACAGAGCCTTTTTATCTTCTTTGTGCCTTACTGCATTGAAGTCACCTACCCAGCAAGTAGGAACTTTAAAAGCTTGTCTAGAGTCCAGTAGACAATCCCACGACACTTTTTGTTCATGGTCTATATGCAGCCCGTACACAATTGCCAGGGTAATCAACTTTTTATGTTTTACATACTCTCCTTGTATGATAAGAAAACCATCCCTTGCCACTGAATTTGACAACAAAAATATTTCCTTATTCCAAACCCACAAAAGTCCCCCAGCTTTGCCCTTTGCATCAGATGCAACAAACTCATAATCATCAGAATCCCAAAGAGCTTTAACTACGAAGCTAGAAATTCCAGACAACTTAGTCTCCTAGACCGCAAGAAAATCAACTTTTTCATTTCGCACCATTTCCCTTAACCAAATCTGCTTCCAAGATTTACCCAACCCTCTTGCATTAACTGAAAGGAGCTTCATAATGATAATCAGAAACAACACCAAAAACCACTGGCCACTAACCTGGAGATCGAACTACCAACAAGGCATAGGAGCCCTGCTCGCAGAGTCCCAGACTTTCCAATCCACTAGCCCAAGGTTGAAGATGATTCCAAGCGTTTCCCCCAACTAATTGGTTCGGATTTCCTCGACAGATGAACTTCCTTGAGACAAACATCTTTTTAGAGAAGGATTATTACTTCTAGCTCTTGAGGACGGAGAGGAGTGAGCTTCTCTCCTAGATGGCATAATATCAGTAAAAACTTTAACATAAATTATGGTTAAAATTTAAAAAAATTAATGAGGAAATTGCTCAAATTAACTCTTATTATAACTATATGCTATTTGTGAAAATATGAGAGAACACTATGAATAGTGTTAATAATAACCATTTTTGACTATTTTTTCTTCTTATTATTCAAAATACCACCAACTTTCATCTCTTTTACATTTAATGCATTATTGTGATATATGTATTTGTCATTACTCTTTCTCACTTAATATCTTAAATAAAAATGAAGATCTTAATTCAATATTTTTGTATTTTACTTTGCTGTTTTGATATTTTTTTTAAGTCAGACCAATATTTAAATTGACAAAAACAGAGTTATCAACTTCTTAACTTTTACACAAGAGATACTTGATTTAATGCATATTATAATGAATTCTTATTTGCACTATATTATCATCACTATTTTTCAATTCTGCAGACTTTTAATGTTTTCGTCCTTACATTTTTCATTCACCATTTCCAACTTTTTTTTTCCCATATCCCAACAAGTTGGGATTAAGACTCCATTGGTTAATATGTCTTGATACTAGAGAATCGAAATATGTACTACTCCTATACTGTTGATATATACTATATTAACTTAAAAAAAGTATTTGATGAGTGTAAATAATGTTATATATTATGTCCATAAATGTATTTTTTTTTTATACAAAGGGGATAAAGGATTGGAGATATCAGATACTCGAACTCGAGACTTTTACAAATGTCTTTAAGAGCATAAGCACCAACTCAAGTGCTTAGGACTCCATAAATGTATGTTTTAATTCAGGTAAATTACTATATTCTTATTATTTACGTAAAGAATTTTGTAGGAATATGTTTGGGAAACAAAAAGGATTAAATTGGAGCAATGAGGAAGAGCTATGGACCAAATTATAACAAAGGACAAAAGTTGGGGCCAAAGTGTATAAGGGATACAAAGTGGATGACTAAAGGAATAAAAGTGCACTAATTTGCAAGGCATATAGTGACGCAAGAAGCCAATCATGTTTGGCTTCTTTCCTATTACTTACTGAGAGTAAAAGGCTTACAGAATTAAGGGAAAACCTATTCTTATTAGGTAAAATCCGCTCACACTCTTAATTTTAACTTTATCTTAATTTTAACTTTGTAATCTATACCGGTTCTAGAAAAACTTTTTATCTCAGAATAGTCCTACTCTTAAATTTTATGATATGTTCCGGTCCTAGAACTTAAACTAATTAACCAAGCCAGTCCTAAAAAGATTATTTCCTATTTTTCTCTCCTCTCCAAACTTTTTAACTTTTGTCACTTCGATCCCAGAACATTAAAAGGGTTTTAAATCGTTCTAAACCTACCGATTTTTAAAAGTGATCTAAATTTTTAATTCGTTTATCACCCAAGTCGCGTTTCCTCAGTAAAACTCGTTGGATAGAGCGGTAAGAAGGAATAAAAGATCTCGTTGACAGATAAGAATTAAAATCTTAAAAATCACTTAGATAACTGATGGCTGAAATATTTAAAAGCTTAACAAGATCTGTGTCTAAAAGACATGAAGATGAAGAGTCAAAAGAAAAAGGAAGAGTAAAAAATACTCAAGGAATAATAATCCGGGACATAGATAAAAACTTAAAAAACCGGAACATTCCAAAAGTAAACAAATTTGAGGTTTACCAGAAATGAACTTTCGAGTTAAGAACTTCATATTCCATCAAGACGGTAGAAAGAACTGTATCAATAATGAAAGATGATCATAAATTTGAACTATTATCCAAATACTTGATAAAAGATCATCTGGATAACAAATATAATTATTTACATGTTGGATTAGTTCAGATCGTCTTAAAACTATTAACCAGAAATGGATTAAACACTTCAGTTGTTATTGTCTTAAGAGATCACAAGCATAACAAATTCACTGATTCCTTACTAGGAATTGTAGAATCAAGTCTTTGTGATGACCCAATATACTTCAATTGTCATCCAAACTTTACAGTATCATTAAAAGATCCACATATCATGAAAGTCTTAACTGCAAACATTCTTACATCAGGTTTTGACATGTTACAAGGATCTCAGAATTTAGCCCTTGTATACAGAATATATTACAAGGTAATGACAACTCAAATAGAGCCAAAGGCTCTAGAATTTGATACAAAAGGAGAAACCCTCCTAATCCAGGCAAATGCCGAGAAAACTAATGTGGTCATCCCAAAACCAATAAAATGGAGTGACATTCGCCTACCTGAAAAATGGGTAATGCAGAACGAAAAACCCGTTAAACCACTTAGAACAACAGAAGTGGATAGAATCATTGAATATGATAATGGGGAAGTAGAAATTAAATTTGGAAAAGATAGAATAACAAGGATAATTAATTTCTCAGAAAAACCCCCAAGAATACCATCAAGAGCATCATGCTCATATATACCAGAATCAGAATATGAGAAGCACATAGGTGGAGTAAGACAGTCTGCAGAACACGTGTCTCACCTTGTGTATAGAATTTATCCAATATCAACAGAAACTGTTCAACCATCTAAACCAGTTGAAGATGATAGAGTTAGTTTCTCAGATTTTGACTTAAACATGTTAAAAGAACCATTTCACATAGATTATAAAGGTCTGAGAAATGACTTTGGTTCAGAAGAAAATACAACTAAAAGAATTTGGTTGGCAGAAAATTATACCAAAGAAGACAAAAGCAAAATACAGAAACTTTGATATAAGAAGATTCGTCAGACTAAGACAAATCTAAAATTCTTTGAATGGTGTATCTCAACCATAGTTCTAAGAAACGGAGTAACTTTGTCCGCCTTAGAAGAAACATGGAATACGTATAAAGTCAAAGAGGGAGAAGAGGTAAAAGATATAACCACAACACATCCTCCATCTAAGACAATCATCTTAGGAGAACAAACAACTGCCTCACCATTTAAAATTACAAAAGAAAGTAGTTCAAGACAGGCAGAAACTAAAGACATACAGTCTCTAATTGAGGAGAACAATTACACTAATCTCTACCTACAATCAATAGGTAAACAAATGTGTAGAATAGAAGAGTCTAAAAAGATAAAACAGAAGGATGTCACTAAACCTGGTACATCTAGAACCCCCCATCCAGCTTCCCTCTAAAATACCAACATTCAAATTAGGGAAGAAAAATGACAATGTTTCTGGTAGAATGAAAGAATTAGTTGAACAGGTCAACAAACTTACCATTAAGGAAGGAAAAGGACCAGAGCTAAATGTCATTGCAGAAAAGTACTCACAAGAAGATTATGAATCACCTCGTAGAACTCCAGAGGTAAATAAAATTAAGCTTGAAAAGGGAGGACCATCTAAAACTTGAAATGTTTCCCATCCCTACGTTAACAAGCCTTCTCCAGTCGACATCAGACATACCAACTATTGGCAACCCGATTCATTTGCTGCCTATAGAGGCGATGAATTAAGAGAATGCAATATTGATGGCCTCTCAGAATATCAAATATCCCAAATAATTCATCACATGCTCATGTATGCAATAACAGTTAAAAGTTCCAAC
>JBBYHH010073182.1:0-15527 GCA_038382905.1 Daphne laureola
TGCCAGATCCTAGAGGAAAGTGGACGCCAAATTATGAATGAACTTATGCGGTAAAGAAAGCATTCTTAGGGAGAGCTTTAATCCTTGCAGAAATAGATGGAAGAGAACTACCGAAGCCAATGATCAGTGTACAATATGTATACTTTTCCACTATGTTTAGAGCATTAAATCCATCAATTTTTCCTGCTTTTAATGATAAATACGTACTTCACTTATGAATTCTGAATATTTGTAGGTGCGCACATCTAGAGGTGATTAGGAACTCAATATACATAAACACTCATAAAAAATAGATGAAGAACAAGCTTCAAATAATTCTGGAGGGACCCAATTGCACCAAGGAGAAAGAAAGTGGATTAAATTTCAAATGGTGTAATTTGGGGGTCAGGGCACATGTATGAGGTGCTAGTCCGGTGCCTTGAACTAGCGCTTACCTTTATTGAGGAAGAGGTCGGGCGCACAATTGGCGCTCTCAAGTGGTGCCTTTATCCAAGCATGGCGCATCAACCCGCGCCTTTAGGGTGACTCTAAATGATGCCTCAGCCCTTTCCGGTGCCTCCACCAGCACCTCAAGGGCACACAAAATGGCACCCCAACCAAATCCGGTGCCTCAAACGGTGCCACTAAGGTGACCCAAGAGCCACCTCAGCCATTCTAGGCGCGGTTATAGGGTAACCGCAGGGGCATAAGTGACGTCTCAAGCAATTCCAATCTGCACCATGGCATTGTACAGTGTATTTCGGTCTTATCCACTAAATATCAATCTTATACTACCTATTTTACCCCTCTCAGCTATGTTTTAAGAGAGATTATGTCAAAGGTATTTTAGGTATTAGGATTTAGTATATATAAGCCTTCCTAGGTTCATTTGTAAGTGTTCAAGATATAGTTTTGAGGTAGTTCATTCTTGAGCTAAAACCTTAAAGTCTAAACTAGCTTCTTAAGCTAAGGGCTTTTAGCAATTCAGCCCCCTTTTCAGAGGGGTTGGAGGACTGAATCTATGGAGAAGGTTTCTACGGGTGAATTCTAAACCTTACTCTGCTTTTATTTTCTTAAGCATTATTATTTGCTTTCATCTCTATATTTTAGAAAGTAATAGAGCATGATAGGACTTGTCTTAGAAGTATCATGCTTAGGTTACGAGTTATTTCTCTCCATGACTATTTTAGTAGATTTTGGTCTTTGAACATGTGTTATAGTTATCATGCGTGTTTGCTGATAACAAACAGTAGCATGTGACTTAGGAGTTCAATCGAGAGTCTGCGAGGACCCTGATCGACGTAACCCTAAGTCTGATTGGTATCCTTACTTAGAGTCTGAGAGGACCTGAGTAAGCATTTATTAGTAAATAGTTAGGCACTATAATACCTCAGGGAGATAACCCGTGGTCCGCGAGAGTCACCAGAAGGTGAACCCTCTCTTATGAGCGGTGGTCTGTAGTTCCCGAGAGGGGAACAAGATGAAGATAGTAACTCACCTCACTAGATATAATCATAGAATTATTGCATGCTTCCTCACTTAGTATAATTGCATGAGTAGAGTAGTTAGGTTCCGATGTATTGTAGGAACTGGTGGTAGCTCATGATATGCTAGTGTATCCAGGAACTTACCTTAGAATCTGATTCTAGCAAGTCGGATGATCACCTAGAGTCAGATATGACCCTGGTCATCGACAAGTGGCATTAGAGATAATCCATGCTTCTAGGACACAACATTAGTTGCACATGCATGTTGCTCAGGACGCATAATAGTACTACTCAAGCCCATGATTGCTAATCCATAGATGATGCCACTTCTCCCCACCATGATCCATCATCCTATCTAACTTTACCATTATTTCCATAACTCATCATTCATCCATGATTCTGCCTCTATCACTGCCATTCGCGTTGCATTCATGCTTACTTGCTGCACAAGTAATTTTCTATCATACTTAGATGCTTGATTCTCTTGGGTTCAATCCCTCATTTCTGAGCCACTGTACTATGATAAGACATTGTTAGGGCTAAATGAGGTGTTTATAAATGTATTTGCTTAGTCTAGCATTTGCTTGAGCTTAAGTTTGATATTCACCTATATCACATGTAGTGAAACCCTGACTATCAAATTGGTGTCCTTGCCGGGGAATCAAGTCTATGTTTAGGTTGTTAGTAAATCTTGTGTACTAGTTTGCATGTCTTCTCATTATTCCATGTAGTGTAGTGCACGTTTAAATTTTCATTCGCCTAGTCAAGAGAGTTAAACGTGACGCTACCTAGAGGCAACCTGATAAGCATGTACATAAGTGATTAGCGCAATTTTGTGTAATTATTCAAGGTTGATACACTTTGGATTTTTGTTTTTTTAGGTACCTAGGTGAGACTTGGAGTTTGAGATAAGCGAAAGGTTAGTTCTAAATGGGGATGGATCAAGTAAAATCGATCAAAGTGAAGAGGTGATCTCAGACGAGCGGTGTTGTTTTCATCATTAACACCAGGAGTCTTCTGAGTGTGAGTTAGAGTTGTGTTGATGAGCAAGCAACAATGACGAGGTGAGTAGGCATTATTTATACAACCACTTGCTCATCCTAGTCTATACATGGCGTGAGTTCCACGCATTTATACTAGCACCATGTATAGATACAGACGACAGTCTAGGATTGTAGGTCGATCCCTGGCACTACTTAATGGTGACACAGTAGTGTCACTAACTTATTCTCGCCGTCCAAAAATGACACCTCGCTCTTTGATATTTTCATCCGATCTTCTGAGTTTGATGCTCCAATGTCAACTACCTTTCTTCCTTTGGAACTCCAATCAGAGGCACAAATCCATCAAATATCAGGCATTCTGCATCTCCAAAGTCAAGGCCCAAGTGAGGTTTCTAAAAACTTATCAATTGAAGACAAAAAGGTAACCCTTAGTATTTTAGCTCAAATGTGTGATTTAGAGACCTTGTGCTTTATTGGTTACCTTTGACCTTGCCATGCTTTATTTGTTGAATGTCTCATGTTGAATGAGAAACATGACCATGTTTGATTATCCTGCCTATCTTTATGAGTTGTATTGATTAGTAGAGAAAGCATGATTATATATGTGCACCTGGAACTGTATGTCATGATCATAAAAACATGGAGTACTTTCTTTCTACCATATATACTTTCATTCACACATGACATACATCCTCATGCTTTGCCTGTTCATGCATGCTTTACTCTCACACCTACAACATGGTCATTTGTGTGTCCTACCCATGTGTGACTTGTGTTACATTACATTGTGCATTTTTCATGTGGCACACACAAGTCACAACCCGTGTTTCTAGAGTCCGCATGTTATTATTTACTCATCTCATGAACTTTAGAAAATTGTACTTATTGTGTATACTTTTAGGTGTACAAATTTGTAAATAGCTGATAGTTATCTCCTTACATTCTTGGAGTCTCCCGGGCCAAAATTTTCAAAGACCGGCACCATCCAAGGCATTAGGGGACCTAATTTGGTATCTGAGGTATGACTTTTCAGACCTTCTCTATTTTACTTCCCTCCTTTGTTGTATGAAGACATGCTTGAATTTGAGTGTGGGGGGAAATGTATAGTTATTGAATGAGGGGTTAGAAAGCATGGTTTTTGATGTGTTTCTTGCTTTAAACCACTGAAAAAGCATCTAGTTTTTCTTTTTCTAGGACATACTTAAAGTTTCAAAATTTTCAAAACTCACCAAAAATAGTTCTTTTCTGTGAATAAAGTGAAAAATTAAATTTTTTGAAAGTATATGTAAATAGGAAATGAAGGATGTTATATGTGTCAATGATGGATATACTTGTGAAATGCTTAGTTTGAGTGTGTTTATAGATGAATCTTTCTTGCTGGAGAGTTTGGTGAATATTGTGTGATTCAATATGAGAATTGTATAGTGTAAATTAGAGATAATAGTAGTCTTGAGCATGAAAAGCTTCGTATAAGGCGAACCGGAAACCTAAGTTAATAGTAACTAAAGGAAACTTGATTTAGCTAAACTTGTGAATGGGTATTGCTTGGTGGGTACCTAATATTTGTACCTGAAGCTTGCTGTTGAAGTGAAGGTATTGGGGTCTCACGACTCTATCCCGCTCGATTCAAGGGCAAACTTTTGGTACAAATATACGTTAAGTCGTACCTTAGGGTGGATGAGCTTGAGATGATACTTAGACATGTTTTCGGTTACACCATATTCATGGCCTATAGTCCCTCTCTTAGGTTCTCATCCTGAGTGATTAAGTAACCATCATTACACTAAGAAAATAAAAAATGGGTGTAAAAACAGAAAAGCACCCAGAAAAAGAGAGAAAATAGAAAAGAAAAGAAAATAATGTGTAAAAATAGAAAAACACCAAAAAGATGAAGTGAATAAAAAGTTGTAATGTCGACAAATAGAGTGAGAGTATGAGAAATAGAAAGTGTGCAGCAATTAAGCAAGCCATATTCACTTGTTAAATCTTGTGGCTGAATGAAGACTATTAAAACGGGAGTCTACGTTTCCCTTAGAAGTAATAAGTGCTCAAGGTCTATGTACTTCTTTGATTTCTCCATGCAATTGTACTTCAATTCTTCATACTATATTCACTTGTATCTTTCATAAGAGTTAGGGTTTTCCTTAAATGTACTCAGACTAAGATGAATTGTACATTCTTAGATTACATGCACATTCTGATCCTGTATGCTTGATTTGAGTCTTTACTTTCCTAGATGCTTGATTTGTGAGAGACTAGTAAATATTTGAGTGTGGGGGTGTGATCAGTGTACAATATGTACACTTTTCCACTATGTTTAGAGCATTAAATCCATCAATTTTGCCTACTTTCAATGATAAATACGCACTTTACTTATGAATTCTGAAGATTTGTATGTGCGTACAAATGGAGGTGATTAAGAGCTTAATATGCCCAAATATCAAGTAAAAAGAGATGGAGAACAAGCTTCAACTAATTCTGGAGGGACCTAATTGCACCAAGAAGAAAGAATGAGGATTAAAATGTAAAATGGTGCAATTAGAGAGTTGGCGCAACTTCCAGGGCACACAAATGGCGCCTCCAATGGATGCCCCAACCAAAAGCCTTGGCGCCTTCATGGTACCTCTAAAAGATGCCCCCCCATTCAAGGGCAGGCACACTAAATGGTGCCCCTAAGGCGCACCAGAAGGTGCCCCATTCAGACCTTGGCACATCAAATGGGGCCTTCAAGGCGACCCAAAAGGTGCCTCACACAAAGCTGGCGCACAAACAACGCCTCCAGGGTGAACCAAACGATGCCTTGTGTATTCTGGGCATGGTTCTAGGGTAACCCCAGGCGGCAAAGTGGCACATCATGTATCTCCAGCAGCACCCACGGGATTGTATGAAGTATTTTGATCTTATCCATTAGATATCAGCGTTGTACTACCTATTTTACCCTTCTCAACTAGATTATAGGTATTTTTAGGTCAGGGGTACTTTAGGTACTAGGTTTTAGTAGAAATAGACCTTCTAGGATTCATTTTAGTTGTTCAAGTTATTTTGTGAGGTAGCTCATTCTTGGGCTGAAACTTTAAGGTAAAACTATCTTCTTAAGCTAAAGGGCTTTTTAGCCCTTCGGCCCATCAGAGGGGTTGAAGGGCTAATCTATAGAAAAGCTTTCATCGGGTGAATTATAATCTTATGCTATTTCAATTTCATCATTTTAAGTTGCTATTAAATGTTGATCATGTCTATGTTTAGCTTTGATAGAGTTAGGGATGTTATGTCTTAGTTTATCTCTAGCTTAGGGTTCAAATAAGATATTTCCATGTTATGCATGTTTGATATCAATTCTAAGCACGTCTGTCATTTGTGGTATGATGAATGAATCATTACTCTTCTAGGTGCTCGATTAAATGTGTGAGAGGAATTTAATCGACACAACATTTGTACAGTTGATTGATTAGCTTACTAAATGTCAGAGATGACTTTAGGAAGCTAATTTGTGATTAGTTTAAGTGTTGTAATTCCTCAAAAGTTAGTGTTGGATCACGAGTGTGACTAATACTACTTTAGTTGACAAGTGTGTTGCTTTCTTGAGAGAGAAGCACCCAACATAGGTTAACCATCTAAGAGTTAGAGATGACCTTGGAGGGTTAACAGATAACAACCTCGGGATGGAGTCTTGGACCACGAGAGTGGCTAAGCTCATTCTAGTCATGACAGTGTTGCTAACTCGAGATAGGGGTGACACGGTCGTGGTAATCCACCTCAAACATGATAAAGGAAATTGCTTGTATGAACCCTCGCTGAAATGATGTATTGATTTAGCTGTGATAATTAGACTTCCATGTATCTTAGTAATTTGTGGTAGTTTAGGTTGTATGTGTGTTTATGATATTAAATGCCTTAGGCTCCGATCCTAGCGGATCAGATTATTGATTGCGAAAGAATTAGAGATAATCACCATTATCAATTGGTGGAGTTAGAGATAGTCTGCCTCTAGGATACAAGATTAGTAGCACATGCATGATCTTTAAGACACACGGTGAACTTTGAAAACACATGATTGAAATCCACAGGTGAAGTCTTCATTCCCCTCCAGTCATTTAGTCACGTTTTCCTGCTTGCATTCAAATCTTGCCTATCATCATCTCACCTGCTATTTTCTGCATTGCATAGTAGATTGGAACACACATTTCATATTTGTACTCTAGGCGCTCAGATTCTCTTGCGTTCGATCACTCATTTAGAGCCATTATACTACGATAAGACAGAGTTAAGGCTAATGAGGTGTTTAAAAAGTTATTTGATTGGTTGATTTGTGCATCATTGATTCCAAAACACCACAGTAAAAACCTTAACATCACAATGTAGGACTAGTACTCCGCATACATGACAAATGATGGAACAAGCTCAGGAAACTAGTATCTAATCATACAAATCATGCAAAACATGGATTACACCGTAAGGCAAGAAAATCCTAGAAGATCATGAACAACTACTCACTAAAAGGCATACTAATCATACAAATCACCATGCTCAAAGGATAAAACATAATGAAAGATAAAGAGATAGAGATTAGAAACACTCTAGGATGCTTGATAATGAAGAAATCAAAGATCTTGCAACATAAGATGCTCCAAAATCCTCAAAAACTCAAAATCTTCTACAAGTTCGTAGCTGCTCCAAAATCTGGGCAACGCTTACCCTAATTTTCTATATATATTACCTCTTAATGTCCTAAATGACCCTAGACACTATGGTCATAATAAGAAACTAATTAAAGGGTAAAATGGTCCTAATAGTGGCCTCTAACTCAGTTGTAAAAGTTACTACCGAGAAACTGACATCTAACTGAAAGGAGAGAGAATGCATCTGGCGCTAGTTCTTATGCCAAACTAGCATTTTTCAGACCAATGCCAGAAACTAGCGCCAGAAAAATGCTCTTTTTTCAGACCAACATCACCATTTTTCTGTCTCTTTTACTCATTTTTCATCTCAATGTTGTGCATTTGTAAAGATTACGAAAAACAAGTAAAATGCACTAATGACACTATAAAATAGGTATAAATGATGATAATTATGTATTAAATACCCCGGAAATGTGTGCGTGTTTTCACACTTAACACACCCCCAAACCCAGATCGTTGCTAGTCTCGAGCAGCATCTACAAAAGTATAGACTCAATGACTGCTAATTTGAAAACCTAAACTATTTACAAGAAAACAAACTTTTTGATGTAGGCAATTCAAGAGAATCAAAGTGTGTGAAAAACAAGAACTACATATTCAACATAGCTTGAATGCCCCTAACAACAGATCTTCATTCTCAAGGAATTGTACAAGTGAGAAATGTGTGAAGAATTTCTAACAAGATTCCATGGAGAAAATCTAAGAGGAACATTGGTCTTGAGCACTTATTACCTCTTAGGAAAGCATAGACTCCTACTTTAGTGGAATTCATTCAGCCCTAAGATTTAGCAAGTGAATATGGGTTGCTTACTGCTCAACACTTTTTATTTCTCTCAACTCTCTCTTTTTTACTTTTTCTATTTTCTTCTTTTATTCACCTCACTCTTTTTGTTGTGTTTTTTTGTTTTTACACATTTTTCTTTTCTTTTGGGGTGTTTTTTTGTTTTGACACCCTTTTATTCTAAGTGTGAGGATGGTTTCCTAAGCTCTTAAGATAAGTACCTAGGATAGGGACTATAGGGCATGAGAACGGTGTAGTGGATGACATATCTAAGTATCATCCCAAGTTCAACTATCTTAAGGTGTGATTACACACATACTTGTACCCTAAATTCGCATTTGGAATAGGGGGTTGGCCAACCCATGGATTTGATGCCCATGACCATAACCATCATTCTAAATGACTAACCCTAGAGTATAAGTGTTAGACTCCCATCTAGCAAATTCATATTCACAAGCTAGCTAAATCAAGTTTCTTACAACTTCCATTAACTTAGTCTTCCAGCCATCCTATGTGAGGTTTTTCATGCTCAAGTACCACTTTAGTCCTACATTTAGACCATACAATACTTTAAGTAAGGTTTCACACAAAGTTCAACAAGACATCCTACAAGGAAGTTTTATCTCTAGAAAAACTCAAACTACAGTATTAAACATGCAATTATATCATCGAAAACATAAAACACTCATCATGTTCTTCATACAACTTGCTTAGAGTTTGTTTTTTCAATTTTCTCATTTTTTCGTATTTTAGGAAAAAAAATTGAATTTTAGGGGTTTTTTAAAAAAAATTATGTACAACCTAAAAGAATAAAACTAGATGCTTGGGTTGGTGATTAGGACTCAATATTCATCAAAGAAATTATCAATAAATCTCCATCAAACAATACCCCAAGTCCTCCCCCAAACCCAAATGGAAGCATGTGCTCATGTGATGAACGGAATGTAAAAGTAGGGGAATCGAAGAATCATACCTTGGGGACCAAAGAGGCCCCCTTCATGCCTTTGAGGTTTGGGCAACAGCTAGTTGCTCCCAGAGTTCTACAAAATTGAAGAGTTGGTCCATCTCCTCTTTCTAAAGTACCTAGAAAAATTCTCAGTCAGCATATGGTACAGAGTGTGAATCACAAAAAGTATTTACAAAATTCACACTCATGATGTCATTTGTAACTTGCATGTTGACAATATAGCACAAAGATGCAGGACATACAAGTTACCATGGATGTAATTCACATTAAGCATGTGACATGAATGCAAGAGAGTCATCATGTGAAAATATGCAATTTGAGAATTTATTTAAGATGTCATGTTTAAATTGGGCATGTCAGGAATCATACATATCAAATGTCAATACGGAATCACACTGAACATATCATCAATTCAACATACAAGTGTGATGTGAACGATGCTCACGATAAAGGAAACATGATATGAAACTCAATTTTGCATTTTCTCATTCTATTCAAGTTCACGGTCTCATTTCATCAATTAAAAATCTTAAATCTTGGCCAAAAGTAAGTATACATGCTTAGTTCACATACATCATCACACATTCAGTAAACATGCTTAAGAGGCAAGACAAGGTAATCAAGACAAATGACACTCTCTAACTAGCACATTTAAGATCAAGTGTAGATTTGTACATTATAATCTTCAATAAAAAGTGTAGAGATGACATGTACCTTGTACTCCATTTGTGATGGTGTTCAGTTCTTGTGTCTTACCAATTGGAGTAGAAATGGTGGAGAAATTATAATTTCTTGTTCCTCAAGGAAAAGTTGAAGTCAAACTTGTTGAAGGGGTAAAAATTGGAATAAGGGAGCTTCTGGACTTTGGATGTGTGACATTGAGGTGCCACCTTGGAGCCTTGAACTTGGGCCAATGGGTTGGAGGTGTTGTTGCTCAAATGGTGCCTCACACTGGTCAGGGTTCTAGAATGTGGTGCCGAGAACTGGCGTCAGTTGCAGTTTTTTGCCCAAACCAGCGCCTCATCTGGCCAGACCACGCCTTGAACCAACGCCTTTCTCTGTGCAATTTTCTTCAATTTCGCTCCAGACTAGCGCCAGGGTCTCAATGAGGCGCTATACTGGAACCTTGAAACTAGCGCCTAGCCTTCTCTGAATTCTTCTTCTTGATACCGTCATCCCTTTTTGCTTCATTTTCTCTAATTCTCATTCAAAGGTTGTTGCTCCCTCCATTTTTTCTATCCAATTGTACATCCAAGTCCGTGAAAAATCTTAAACAAAGTATTTAGAAATTATTAGACTAAAATTTAAAAACAACCTAAACAATTAATACAAAACATAAATTAAACACTTAAACCGTTGGGGTGTATCACACAGGCGCCACGTTTTTCGCCTTTGGCTAGGCATTGATGATGATTTCAAGTTGGAGCGATTGAGGGAGGTATTGAGCCCTGAGTATGCTGGAGTGGTGTGGTTGACCTCTTGATTTTCCATTTGTTGTTCTTCATCTTTCACACATAAATAAATGGAATTCCCTCAAGCTTGTCTTTCAAGTTTCTCATATAAGTGGTTTTCTTGATACTTCTCTTCTTCCTCTTTTTAGAAGTGGCACTAAATCTTCCAATTGGGCTCTCAAAATCCATGTTTTTATCAATAGGCTCTTTAGACTCCTTCTCATTGCTCAAATGCCCTTCATGAGCCTCTTTCATGAAGTTTCCTTGCTCATCGTATCGGTGAGGGGCTGGGGTGCCCTGACCTACTCACCAATTGTAGTAGTAAGTGAAGATTTTGAATCTTTTAGATTCTCATTTCATTTTCATATTCATACAAACACATGATTACATGGAAGATTAAAAGGCATGACATCTCACAAATATCATGCATATTTATACAAGAATATATAAGAGAACATAGAACACATATGAACATGATAAGGTCAAATTTACAAGTACCTTTCACCCTTGGAAAAACAGCATAAAGAATATATAATTCATTGCTCCTAAAATGTAAGCTCCTTCCTTGCTTGATGATGATTCGCCTTCTTGAATTATCCTTAAGATGATGGAAGATGGAAGGAAAGGAAGAAGGCTTCCTTGATCACCAAGAAGAACAAGAAGAACAGATAAGAAGATGATGCCAAGAGGGGAGAAAGTGTTGAGAGGACACTTTGTAAATTCACACTTAATCACCAAGAAATTCACTTGAAGATGGCGCAAAAGGAGAGGAATAAGAAGAAGAAATATGTGAACCAAAGTGTATTCCAAATGACCATTCTTCTCACTATTTATAGTGGAGAAAATGCCCATTGGAAACCATTAAGGCTTCTACTAAGACTTAAAGCTTACATTTAAGCTTTTCATGGCTTCTCATTTTTCTTATTCCACTAGCCATTTATTCCATAAGATGAATGGCCTATTTCCCCTTAAAAATACTCCATAATTCGGATATATACATAATATACATTTAATGGAGTTATTCAATGGTATAAGGTGAATACACCTTCTACCAAAGTTACCAAAGTACCCTTACAAAATAAGGTGAATCCCAAACAGAAAGCAAATGAGAACCTGACAACTTGACCCCAAATCCTCTTGTTGTTGTGGTTGTCATAATTTTTGCCTCGGGTTAAAGTATACCTTTCACAAAATTTCAGACGGAGTGGGGCCTCTACCCCTACCCTCCGATATCAGACCCCGCAGCTGGCGAGTATTTCCCATAACCTGAAACTTCACAATAGAAGAAAGAGCAATATAGAAACAATTAACTACCTAACAAAAGCAAGCAACAGTATTCCTAAAGGCTCTGTGGTGTAATCCAATGCATGAATGTAGATATCCTAAGTAGAAGAACAGAAACACATCGTATCACCAACCAAACAAAGATAAGACAGATGGATCACAATCAGATCATAATTATAACAGAAAACTACTTCTTAAACTTACCCCGGCTTGCATGATGTCAGATTCAGATGTCCATGCCTTGATGATCAAATCTGTGCAATCCAAAATCACAGATGAAATTTTGAAACTTAACCACATTGAGCATGTTTAGACTGAACGGTTGCAATCTTACCTCTGAATCCAAGGTAGTTCTCATGAGGAGGCCTCCTTACTGAACTATCTTGGAATCAATCGGTGGCACAGGCTCTACCCATCCAAACACACCCCCCTAAAGTCCAAGAATACCCCTCTAAAGTCCCTACACATCCCTCTGAAGTCCAATAAGGGACCAAAATATGTTCTGACAACCGATCCTAAAAACCATGCTCTGATACCAAGTTGTCACCCCCTCGCTTGGCAGAAGCAACAGAGTAGGGTGGAGAGGGGGAGTGACTATCACGGAATGGAGACCTATTTGGTACAGCGGATCCCATAACCCAACCCAGTATTACTTGACTCAAAAGCCTCACAACACTTAGTCAAAATGTTAATAACACTTCGGCATATAGCCACGACTAATTAGGGCAACAAAGCCTATTTTAGGCATCCTCACTAACATGCTGTTAATTAACCATAACATACATCAAACATGTTTTGTCACCGCCCCTCCCCGGGTGGCATGTGCGTCATGTGCGGAAGTGTTGTGAACATTGTCGGGAGGCAATGATGACTGGCAGAACCGAACTTCTCTTTAATTGTGGGACCCAAAACCCGGCCAATTTTAAACTTTTTTTGAACTTAATGTTTCTAACGTGTCACATAGGTTTAATGTGTTCTAGTTCTCTTAATGCTTAAACCTGCACCTGAAAACACATTAGTGGTTTGTACAGAATATCGCGCATTGTCGTGATTAATAAACCATATACATCATATCAGAACTACCACCCACTCGGTTGGATGGGTAGTTCCCGAGTATACCAAATAATACATTCATCCGATGTGATATGTATGCATGCTTAGTCCTACAGAGCCTTAACTACTGAAACCAAATACGTACTTTCTTACGGGGAAGATTGGCACGTACCCCGACAAATCACCATAAGATACCGCTGATGCTGTGGTAATCATCATATAGCCAACCAGACGGACTAACCCGCTGGCTGCTTCCCGTAAGCTCCTGAAAAGATTAATATAAGGGGTGAGTCCTCAAAAGGTACTCAGTAAGGGTCGGTAAGATTAGTAGATAAATATGCGGAACCTGCAAAAGAGGTTAGCATATAACATAACATCATAACATGTGTCCCGTAGGACCATCATAACATGTGTCCGAAGATTGATCTGGAAGCAACATCCTTTCCTTCCCATGACCTAGCTAATACTTACGACAGACCCCGACGGCCGCAACCAAATCGGGACATATCCGGTGGCTGCAACCAACACGGAACATAAAGTATATACTAAGATATACTAGTCGGCGGCCGCAACCAACCAACACATACGCATGGATCCAGCGAAGGGGCATACGTTCCCCACATAACATAACATAACATACTGTCATAAGTAACAACCTAATCGTTAAGATCAGGCGAGATGCAGAACATAAACATATCATAACATATAGCTACCAGAAAACCTTATACCTGCATACTACTAATCTTACCGTGTAACTAGTACCATCCCCTGGGAGTCACTGGGCCCCACCCTCAACCCAAGTACTAGCCATTAACTAGCCTAATATGCATAAGGAAACCCAATATTGCATATTAAGAAAGTTAATCCCCTTACCTGGAATGACAGATTCTGATGTGCCCGCAATAGTCCCGCAGACCAATCCCGCACTACGAAAACCTATCCCGATAACCAAACATAACATGTTGAATTTTAGTTTATAACTAAAATTCCATACTTAACATACTTTTTCATATCATAACATAACCTTCATCATAACTTTATTCTTTGAACTTTATACAAAAGTTCACCTTTTTTTTTTTAATGAAAAAGGGGTGCACACCGCCCTGTAATATATTGATATAAACTTCCAAATGACACTTACATTTGAAGAGAGGGGCCCTACATGAAATGAGGAAAACCCTCTCCAAAAATAAGAAGCATATACAAAAGACTACCTGAGAAGCATATACAAAAAATGATAGGCTAGTACTAATTACTTACAGAGGAGAGGAAGGAAATCTCGCCTAACACAAGCCAACAACACCTTCGAGCAAAAAGGAATGAGGCTGCTGCTTTTCTCAGGTTGAGTTTCAGAATAGATCTTCCAGGTTGATTCAGTTTCTGACCTGTATAAGCCGAATGGCTTCATCCCTCAGCTGATGCACTGATCTAGATCTTTTTTGAAACCTTCTGAGATTTCTTTCTTGCCAAGTAACATAAACTGGGGCCGCAATCATGCTTCTTCTCAAGCTAGCTTTAAAGGATTTGCCTCTAGCTACCTGAGATATCCAGAGGTAGAGATGATCCCATACAAAAGGAGGGTGGATCAGGTTAACCACCTTTAAACCTTCTAATAACACTCTTTCAGAGAAACCACATTGAAAAAATAGATGATTACGATGTTCAGAACCATCAGAGCAAAGCACACAAGTTAAATCCACTCCATCTTACCATAAAGCAACCTTATCAGAGATGTTTAAGGCATTCATAGAGCATAGCCAGAATATTATTGAAGATCTAGGGTTGTGTCTTGGTCCCCAGGCTAAACTTTTCCAATTAATCCTATCAAAGTTCTCAATCACATCCATATAGATTGCTTTCATAGAGAAACAAGGATGCATTTCAATCTTGTGCATGTGAAAGATGTCCTGCTGTAGACATCTTCTCTTATATAGAGCACTAACAGCAGCAGAACTATCTCTAGGTTTAGGCATAGTCCAAAAGTCAGCATTCTTAATATAAAAAGCATGAATCCACTTGATCGATAGACTCATTTTATCCATAGACAAATGCCAAATCTTCTTGGCTTGGAAAACCAAATTCCAGGTCACTAATCCATATACTCCTAGGCCTCCCCGATCCTTAGGTACACAAACTCTACTCCAAGCTATTGGGGCTTTTTTTGACTCAACACTGCCTCCCCACATAAAGGCTCTAAAACTTTGCTCAATATACTCCAGAACTCCTTTAGGCATTGGGAAAATAGCTGACCAATAACTTTGAACACTGAAATCTACTGCTTTTATTAATTGCAGATGGCCAGCATAAGATAAGAATTTACAAGACCATGCTTTCAAAATTTGTAAAATTCTATCTACTAAGGGCCGGGACCTTTCCTTTGTCAGCCTAGATCCACTCAAAGGAACACCTAGGTATTTAACCGGGAGCTCATCCTTTTGCATGCCTAATTCAGCTAGAATGACTGAAGTTAGGGTATCTCCCACCCCAGAAAATAAAATACCACTCTTTTGATCATTAATGTAAAGACCAGTAGTTGAGGAGAAGATATCCAGAGCATTCTTAATTCCAAATCCAGAAATCACAGAGGCAGAGGAAAAAACATTAAATCATCAGCAAAAAGCAAGTGACTTACCTTCAATTTTTTGCATCTGCGATGAAATTTGATAAAGCATTCAGCAAATTTGTTGTGCAAAAGCCGAGATAGATATTCCATTGCTATTACAAATAGATATGAGGAGATTAGGTCACCTTGACGAATCCCTTTTGTTCCTTTGAAGAAGCCGTGAAGGGTACCATTGACATTGAGAGAGTACCAAGGAGACATTATACACATCATTATCCATTT